>JABAKA010000083.1:0-30853 GCA_018857285.1 Termitomyces sp. Mi166#008
AAGTGTAGGTCGAGAATTGATGTAAACTGCTGAGACAGTGCAAACGAGTTGTCAAAGAAACACTTCGTGCCCTACGTGCCATGTTCGACCATGGTGTTCACTTGTAAGATGGAGGCAAATTCAGGAAAGGTTCACGGTTTATCGCATCACGAGACTCGCTGAATTGATAGCAGGGAATGGCCCGTGCATTGTGGTGGGTATCACTGAATCAGCCCTTTTACACTTCGACTCCCACCTACTGTTGATATGCCCTTGTTGATATGCCCTTATTCAAAAAGACCAAACCGACTTCCACTGGCTATGGATTCTCCTCAGCCTCATTGCCTACTGGGAATAATAGCTCTGGGGAACCCTCTGCTGCTCCTGATGGCCACCGATCTCTTCGTAAGCAGCTCCTTGAAGTGTTCACACCTCGTAGCAAGAGCAAGTTGCCAGCGAGTAGCCAGCCCACTCCTTAGCACATCTCCTGCTGTATCTGTGACAAATTTAACTGGTCTGTGTGCCTCTCAGCTTTTGTATGAAATTATTTTTAGATATCAGCTCAGAATGTTTATCAATGGAGAATACTATGTCATCTCCCAATGATCCCAAGATTGTAACCCAAATGCAAGGTAACCAAGTTAGGATGTCTTTTGTCTTTTCCTAACTGCCACACAGCTGGAAATAAATCATCCTACTCAATCTGGTGTAGAGACTGGCAAGGCCAGTATCAGCCAACCAGACATATCTTCCAAGAAGAACAGTAAGTCTTGCTCATCTGATTCATCTATGCCCTACACAACTAGCTCATACACTTTCTTTTCAGCAGGAAATATTGATCACCCTTGGTTCATCCATCAATGATTCACAGACTAGAAGCAGTCTGAAGAGTGAGTGAATTGCAATTGTCCTGTCATTGATGTTTATATTGTTTTACAGTCCTTAAGGAAGTTGCTGCAGGTGGAATTATACAGGCATTGACAATTGCCAAGGAGTCTGCAGACTGGAACTCTTTTCTGAAGGAGGCTCTTGGTGGTGTTGTTGCAGTTGTTAATTTAGTAAAGGTAAGATTATGTTGGTGAAGCAATATGATTGAGACTAACCCAAGGAATTACAGCAAGTCAGTGATAATTGGACAGAGATGGAGGCAGTTTTAGATCACATTAACACCCTCCTTTCTATTGTCTATAAATTGAGGGAGGATTTGTGAGTCCATTCTCTTGACATTGGAAGAGGAATGAATTACTTTGATAAATGTGCACTGTATGTTTTGTAATCACTTCATATATTTTTTTGTGTTAATGATATTATCAGTGTTATGCAAAATGAGTTCAAAATCATCCAAAGAGATGCAGTCACATGAGGTAATTAGGCATGGACTGCAAGTGACATCAGATGTGGAAGCTCTTCTTGGTGCATGCAAAAAAAATTACTAAAGCCCTTGATTATCTCAAGGTAAAACTTGTCTCTTGTTGTATGATGAATATTAATGGTTTTCAATGACAGTTGGAAGTGATGCTAATCATTGGACAGGATACACATCTTATCTTAAAGGTATGTAATCAAAGACAGTGTATGAGCTGATAGTAAAGTGTTTTTTGAACATTATATTAAGGACTCTGAAAACTTCAGAGACAGCAGCACATGCAGCAGACATTGATTTGAATTATGTGTCTAGAAGGTCCTGCACAGAAGGAACAAGGCATGAGGTTCTGAAAGGCATTTTTTACTGACTGCATGATTCTTATAGCCCTGCTGTTTATTGGCTGACTGGTGCAGCTGGCATGGGAAAGACTACAGTTGCTCAAACTGTTTGTAAGAATATTGCTAGGCAGCTAAACTCATCAAATGAGGTTGTATCATTATGGCAGCCTTTGGTGTCATTCTTTTGCTCTTGTCAACTTGATAGTGAAAAGAGTGGTCTTTTATTACCAACTATTTATCAACAGCTTTGTGATCACTCTTCTTCATATGCAGCAGCTGTTGTAGCTGCTTTGGAACAGAATTCAGAATTGGCTTCAGCCACACTGAATGTTCAGCTTGAAGAGCTACTTATACAACCATGGAAGGCTAATGCTGCTAAGTGTCAGGGTCTTCCCTGCCCTCTTAGGCACGATCCGTTGATAATCCAGCTGCATCTGGTAAATTAGACAATTCACGGTTTATAAGCTGGATACAATCGGTGTCCCATGTATGCTCCCATTGGTGCAAGGTGGCGTTGGACAGCCCCAGTTTGTGGTCAAGCATACCCATAAGCAACCCACTATGGGCCACAGAAATGATTCGTCGTTCAAAGACAGCGCCTTTGACAATCACATATCGGATTTCCACATCCTTTTATCACAATCACAGTGAGCGTTCGTTGCGTTCGTACATGTTTTTGAAGGACATTCTCCGTTCTCATCTGTTACATATCAAAAATCTTTCTCTTCATTTGGAATGGAGAGCGACACCAACTTCCCTTGAACTTGACGCAACTACCATCCGTAACTTCAATAAACTTCTCGGATTATTGGATCAGCCTGTTCCTGTGATGGAAAGCCTAGAAATGACGAGGTTTCCGGAGAATCCGTACGATCCCGATATGGAGTTTCAGAACGATATCGTTGTCTCATTGCCCAATCATCACTCCTGAAACATCTCAAATTGGGAGGATGGAATATATCGTGGAACTCCATGCTTTCAGATTTCAGCAATCTGTGGTCTCTTGAGGTATATGATCTTCCTGAGAATCTCGGTCCTTCCATGGTCCAGCTTCTAGCTATCCTTCGGCAAACATCCCATCTTGAAAATCTTATAGTCATGTTTATGAACCGCTACACCGCCTTGGATACACCGTCACAGAACATGAATCCAATAAACCTGGGGCACCTTGCACATATCACGATTTCGTGTTCATCTCTTAGACCACATTATTTTCCCACAGAATATCCGCATTGAAATTACTCTCACTTTCCCGAGAGAACTACAGCCAACTCCAGTTTCTCTTTCCCAGACACTGGCTTGGAAGATTTGACGATGGCATCGATGCCCCGATTTTGGCGCTTAGGAGACAAAATCACGTGCTGGAAATCGAAAGACACAACAAAAATACCATCGGCTGAAATCAGACCTCACGGTTTTTGTTGATTTTTCCCTTTCTATATATGGGCTTGTTGTTCCCCACCCCAGAGGTCTCTGGTGGTCGCTTTGTTTGGACTACCTACGACATTTAGATGTTTTGTTCTTCACGATTTCAGAAGACGACTGGGTGGTTTTAGGTAATCTTCCGCACCTCGAGCTTCTCCGAATTCATAGGAATGAGATTTCTATGCTCGAAGCGCTTCGCCTTGGGTTGACTGATAATCCTGACGCCCCCGAACCTCTTCGCCTGTATTTTCCAGCTTTGCGGTGCCTGACAATCGTTAAATGGAATCTATGGCTGTTAGCGACTTGCAAGCAGTCAATGTCATGCAATATTTGTTTTCTTTGTTGAAGCTTGGAAAAAGGGCTGGGCTACTTCTTGACTCCCTTGAAATGCTGCAATGTCGTGGAGTCGAGGACGTTAAAGGAATCGATCGCTTACGAGAAGTCGTCAACAGAGTTGAAGAAATATACGAAGACATAGATGAAGAGTGACCACGATCTTCACAATCATACTATATCAAAGATCGCTTAAGCCATTGTTTCTTCATTTTCATGGTACCTGTTGTCGAGACCCACTCCAAGTCGAATAGCGTACCATCTTCGCCATTTAAATTCATGTTCTTGAAAGTAGAACCAATCCGATAGTTAATTTTCCAAGTTTCACGTTATTTTACGTGACTCGCTCGAGTTTACGAAACATATTGTTCTATTAGTGCGGCTGAACAGTTGTAGAGGTCGTACATGCAAGATAAACAAGATAAAGGATATACATTGAGATGAAGAACAACCATAAAAGAACGACGAAATCCAGACGCAGAGCACATCTACATAGCAGGTTGCAAGTAAGTATAAGATCGCATGCACAGCAAACACACAAATTAGTTCCAACGGTAGATATCCACTCAACTGAACGGTGGCCCATCCAGCGGGGCCAAGAAACTCGCCAAAGCCCATCCCACATCCCCAGCCCCATCCCTACAAAGTAACAAACAATCTTCACCATCATCCACATGAAGTGGCAACTTCGAATGGATACTCGGATGCCCAGCCTCATGGAGCACCTCGTACAAATCTCCCTCCATGAGAGTGAAGAATGGGAAACTGAAATACGACACGGGCACGGGCGGTCGACATTCATGCACGACGCAGCACACATACTTAGCCGGTTTCGTAAACCAGCTATCACGGTTCGTCGTATGGTTCCGTTGCTGAGGTGAAGTTGACGGCGGAGGGGGAGCGTCGGGGTCCTCGATGAAGCCCGTTTGCTGGGTGGATTTAGACCCCGATCGTCGGCGATAGTGTCCTCCTCCCGGCCGAAGAGAGTCGGTGAATTTTCGGCGTATACTCGTTGTGCGTGATGTACGACCCCTATCCTCGTCCAAAACGGATTCTTCCTCGCCAGTGTACCTCGACGATATCGCGCCATGATGCAAAGTGGATCGGTCTTGGCTAGAGAGAGGCATGCTCTTTGTCCGAGGTAGCGGAGGGTGCTGTGGGATGACAAACTGCTCACGACCGGGAGACTGGCCTCGCGGTGAAGGTAACGCCGCGACGAATTCTAACAATGCATCACCCTTCCTTCTCGCGGACTTCGCACTCGACGGTGGCGAGACCTGGGCATTCTCATTTCTCTTGGACGCCTTCTGCAGAGGCGGCGGCGATGTTCCACTAACACTGGGCCCACGAGACCGACCACGGGGTACCAGTGGCTGCGGTGCAGAAACCACCTTCTGAGACGCATGAGCAGGTTCCAGCGCCGCGAGCGTATTCACCACGTTCGGCACCTTCTGTTTCTGCTTTGACGGAACTTGAGGCTCGAGGCTAGCGAGTATTGGCGAGACTACCGAGACGGCGTCGTATTTCGGTAACGGTTCCTGGTACAATTTCTTCGCCTGTGTAATGTTGAGGGATGCAGTGACCTCGTTGACATCCACCCAGCGCGCCTGCCATACTGCCACTGTCTCCTCGTGTCCTGCGTTCATCTCGCCCTCTACTCGAAGCATATCCCATAACTCGGCCCATCGGTCACGGACGTCACCCCAGAACGAAGCTTGGATCTGAGCGAGGCGGAGCACAAAATGTGCTAGGCCGTGATGGAGAAGGCTCAGGTAAATCGGGAGTTCAGCAGCAAGCTGACCACGGAGAGCGAGATAGTTCGTCGAAGCGGCGAGGAGCTGGGGTGGAGGCCGGTTCTTAGCAGACACATTCATCGTCAATAGATGATAATGAAACGGTTCCTGCTCCTCCATCGACGCTAGAAGCTTTATCGGCTGATTCATCGTCGTCAGCAGATGCGCGATTTCCCTCAACAGTCGATCATTAACATCTGCCTCGAGTCGATGAGTAAGCGGCACAAGTTGTTCCTCCACAACTGCCATAAACGCCTCGAAGGCCTCGCTCTTCGCCTCAGGCGAAAGCCCAATCACCTTCCCAAACCCAATCGCCCAGGTCCGCAACGCAAGCACCATATTGTTCATCATCTTCGCCCAGTCAACCACGCTCTTTGCGAACGATTGTGCGAATGCGTCGATGCGCTTCAGCTCGGCATGAAGACGATCGACCTGCGCTGCTTCGCCATCCGGGGGCTTAGACCGCGATAGAGACTTCATCCTAGTTAGGTTTACCTGAGCCGCCACCCCGACGTTCACGGGCCGCTTTTTGGCGGCCAACACTTCTTTGACTACCTCCGCACGCCGCCGCCCCTCGTTGACGTTGTGCGCGACCTCTTCCATCTTTTGCCGCGCGAGCTTTAGATTTTCTTTGTCTCCGTGCGAGTCAGGTGTCTCGTCGATGATGGCACTGAGGAGCAGAGAGTATTTCAGGAGACGTTGAACGGGTTTGATCAGGAGTGAGGAGATATCCCATGCGTGCGAAAGGTTAGAGGCAACAGTCTGCGTGCGTTGGATGTATTCTGCAAGAGCTGGGGTTGAAGGCAGTGATTGAAGATGATTGAGTGCTGCTGGATGTCGGTTGATATAGTATTTGTATGGTTTTTCCAATTCAGGTATCTATGGAACCTCCTGAGTTGACAGTACTTGGACACAAAGGGGGAACACACTATTTCTAGGAAGAGGGCACCGATACGATCCTCGCCCTCTCCTCCATCTAACGCCGAGCCCAAAGCCTCTTCAATAAGACCGCAGAAGTGATCAGAGAATTGTGCGAGGTCTCCAATGTTGCTGAATATTATCCGGACATCTTCAGAGGTCATAGGTGAGCCAAGGAGGCCTGCTGAGGAATCAGATGCTGTTGAGACAGTTCGAGACGACGATGAGGATGATAGTGATGGAGGCGATGAGGGTATCGAAATGTTTAATGGTACTTGTTGGCCTGAACTTTTCATCAATAATGCAAACATTGTTGAGGGCTCACTGAACACACCAAGGGCCATTGGTATATGAAATTCTCGTATCAATGCTAAATCAGAGGCATAAGCTCGCTCGGATGAAAGAAGCTCGTGTAGGGCGTGTTGCCGTTTGGTCATAAGTGTTTGCGGGGGAGCCATCGATGATGACGACGATGAACTATTCTCGTCTTCTATAGATATTGGCGACTCTGGCGGCGGTGGCAGGTTCTTGCTTTCCACTGGGTGGGAATCTTCCATACCAGTCGGGTAACTTTGATGGCGCATTTGGAAGGTAAGAGGAAGTGGTTCGTCAACAATGGACGCGAAATCCCCTATGTCGAGTGTTGGGGGCGTCGCTGGTCTCCGGGGCCGGAAAGGTTTGTTAGATGTTAATTCTGTCATTGTAGAATTACCGCTGATCGATCGGCTGATAGGGCGCAATGGGGAACGGGCAGGGAGTGGGGGCGAAGATGGTTGTGGTTGGGAAGAAGAAGCATCCGTTTGTCCATTCAAGTTGAGTGTGGGTATGCTAATCATACCCACGCGCTTACCGCGTGGCCCATCGTACGGACGATAGTTTGTGGTGACTGCTATGGAATTGCTTGCAGTTGACATCGATGAAGAGGTCTAAGCTGCAGTATAGCACACTCGTTACCAACGCCCACACAGAATGCAATCGTGCCACCGATTATGATTTATAAAGACCGGCGGTGGACCCTGGACCCTGGATCAGTCCGACCGAAGCCGGATGAAGCTCCTTGGCGAAATTAAATAACGGCACTCACCAGACAGTATACTAATGTTCCCCGCACTAATCGTCCTCCTGCTAATGGCCGTAACCTCACTGTTACCTGATTTCCAGGCTCTTTGAGGATCTACATGTACCCTCTCGCCCATCGGTCTCGAATTGGCAATAAAGTTTAATTAAACGAACTCACTGTGAAGGAATTATTCGCGCGATGCGTAGTAGTGCCTCTTCGGGTTGAATACGTCTGCTAAGTATTGCGTGATGTCTCCTAGGAAGCTGGAAGTCTGAGCCTTTGACAATCTACAGGTGCGAACTGTCAAAGAACTGATTTTTCAAAGAAACGGATATCAAAACCAACTACTAACGTTATCCTAGCCGACCACTGTCGATCTAGTTTTTGAGGACGTCTAGGCGTTACGTTTGTTCGTCACCAGCAGGTCGAAGCCGATCAAGATCGAGCCAAAACGGAGTGAGGCTGTCAAGGAATCAAGAAGGCTTCCCAAGGCTGTCGCCCGCGGCGAGGAAACGTGTATGTGATGGTTGGAGGGAAAGAATACAGAACAGCTTCATGCGAACATTGTTCTCGTGAACCAAGTTTAACCTCCTCGATCGCAAACGGGTCATGTGTTCTCCACATCCGGAGCACACGGTGGTCCGGTTCTTCTCATCCTTTCTTTCACAAGCCCTCTGATATATCAGATTAAGGATTGCAGTATCCCAGAGGACCCCTCATCATTCATGCTTCCCCCTTGGGCTCAGCCTAGAATTTCCTTCTTCATAAATTTCACTCTTATTGTGGGAGTTGTGGAAATAGAATTTCTCCGAACGGTCAATCAACTGACCTAGCGCTCGCTAATGGACCGGGACACCGTATGGTTCTAAGCGATTTTATCACACGCAAGCCACCCGCGGACAGCTGGCGGTGCACATCAATCGTCATATGTCCTTCACACACATATTACACCGTTTTCCGTGAAATTAGGTGCCGTGACACCAGATAAACAAACATATATACATCATCATGAAGGCAGTTCCCACTCGATCTTGAAATAAAAATATCACAAATTTCGAGATATCATCGATGAAAACCGCTAGGCCATCTCCTCCATCACGGTCACATAGGCCTCCTCTGCATTCAGCTTGCGCTCATAAGAGCGCCGACCCTCGTGTAAGACGAGACTTAGCGCCGCAAGTGACAGAATCACAGAAAGATCTGTTGGGCTCAACGCTGCCGTCTGGAAGATGCGTTGCATAAACGGCACATAGACGAGCGCAAGCTGCGTCAGCGCCGACACCGACACTGTGCCCACCAGCATCTTATTCTGGAACAAGCCGCACCCGAGCCCGCGGTTCTGTACCGCCGAGACGAGGTCCAAGAAGACGAAGCATGTAAATGTCTGATTGCAAGGAAGGAAAGAAGTCGTCAGTTCCAGTCATGAAGACAGGGAAAATGATGAATAGACAAAACCACATGCGAACGGAGGAAGAAAGGAGACCGGCGCATAAATGAACGAACACCGCAAATCACGGGTAACTTTCCCCCCCCCCCTTTGGAACAGAAGAAAAAGAGAAAAGAATTAGAAAAAGAGTCCCAACTCACCATCGTCTGCTCGCGCCGCGACATATGGTCGTCGTCCAGAGCGAACACGTAAACAAACAGTGTCCCAATGACGATAATCGAAGCGGAGAACAGAACACGCAAGAGCAGCCGCTTCGTAATAATCGGAGCGTTCTTCTTGCGTGGCGGACGTCTCATGATAGCTGGGTCCACGGGGTCTACACCGAGACTCTGACTAGGAGGGCCTAGGAATACGAATACGAGTGAGCTTAAAAAAAAAAACTCCAAGCCCAAGGTCTCGCCGCGGAGCAAAAGAACGCACCGTCCATGAGAATATTGATGAAGAGGATTTGCATGGCATTTAGGGGGTTGCTGAGTCCCAGCATTGTGCTGAGTGTGATCAGCGTTAGTGCGGCTGCAGCCGTGCTCAGCTGGAACGACAGAAAGTTTTGGATGTTATGGAAGATTGATTTGCCTAGTCCGAGGAAGCAGAAGAAACATAACATCAGAATACAGACACACAACGAGACGTGTCCGACGCAAAAAAAATACTCGCCTTCTTCAACTGCAGGAAGAATGGTGCTAAAGTTATCATCGACCAGAATCACATCCGCAGCCTCCTTCGCGACGTCCGTACCGCTTTTACCCATCGACACTCCAATATCAGCCATCTTCAGCGCAGGCGCATCGTTCACTAGACATCCTCAAACTCCCTCGCACCAACGAAAACGAGAAAAACACGCACCTCCATCGCCCGTCATCGCCACCACCTGCCCCCTCTCCTGAAACGCCTCAACAATCGCCATCTTATGCCTCGGCGTCGTCCTCGCAAACACACTAACACTCCCCACCCTCTCCTTCAACTGCCCCTTCGTCATCTGATCAATCGCCTTCCCCGTCAAACAGCTCTTCGCCCCCGCCTCCCGACGCCCAACACGCATCCCAAGCTTCTGCGCAATCGACAAAGCAGTCTCCTCAGAGTCCCCAGTGATCATGACAACCTGTACCCCGCCGCTCTGAAGAAGCGCGATCGAGTCCGCGACGCCTTTCCGGGGCGGATCAAGCATCGCTTGGAAACCCGCAAAAACGAGGTTGGATTTCTCCGGCTGGCCGTTCGGTGCTCGGGCGGGCGATACGCCGCGCGAGGTGGTGGTGCGTGAAGGAGGCCGATCGTCGATGCTGCTGAAACCGTAGGCCATAGCGAGCACGCGCAGCCCGCGCGAAGCGGTCGCTTGGGCTTTGTTGAGGATCACGTTGCGCGTGTTCGTGTCTAGTCCTGGTGTGGACTCGTCGTTGACATAGTAGAATTTACATCGGTCGAGGACGGCTTCGATGGATCCCTTGATGTAGTACATCTCCCTCCCCGCGCCGTTGACACCGAGCGAGCCTATGGCGTTCACTGCGTTTTCGCGATGGTACCCAGACACGGCCATGTATTTCTGTTCCGAGTTGAAAGGGCGTTCATAGACTCGCTCAAAGTGCTGTTGGAGGAGGTTTTTAATACAAACTTTTGATGTGTAAGAAGAGGGTAAACGACATACCGGCCGACGGTCTGGAAGCCCAAACACGCCCAGAACGTGGAGAAGTGCGACGTCCGTTGACTGTCCTACAAACTGTCCATCCTCATTGCGTACGAGCGAGGCATTGTTGCAGATTGCACCAATGTCCAGGGTCTTTCTGAGCGCAGGCGAGATCGGTGCTGGATATGTCGTAGAGTTGGGGTCAAGAGTGATAGTCTCATCGACTGTATAAGCCTCTGTGACCGTCTGATCATTCTTCGTCAATGTTCCTAAATCACCGTTCAGCATATATTGACGCCCTTGAGGCGATATTCTTTATATAACGCACCTGTTTTATCAGAACAAATGACCGACACGGATCCAAGTGATTCAACGGAATGCAACTTTTTAACAATCGCTTTCCGTTTCGCCATCCGCAACACTCCAAGCGCGAGAGTGACTGTTGTCACGATCGGCAAACCTTCAGGAATAGCGGCGACAGCCAATGACACTGACAATGAATGAGCGAAAAGTGATAAAGTAAGCGGGTTGACGTGCCTCCGATAGTAAACATCTCCAGCCACGACCGACGCTGTAGCACGCCAATCAGACAAATGATGCCAATGGCACCAAATGACATGAACGAGAGCTTCTTCGCCAGCTCATCCATGCTAAGCTGCAACGGCGTACGCTTCTCCTCGACCTGCACCACGCCGCTGTATGAGGCTTGTACTCGAAAAATCAACATTGACATTCACACATACATCCTGCATCATCGAAAAGATCACGCCAAATTCAGTCGCACTTCCCGTTGCTATGACCACTCCAGAACCACGGCCTGATAAGGCGGGAATATAAGGCCATGAATGAAGTGGGTTCAGAAACTTTGATATAACGTACCATTTCTAACCAAAGTTCCCATATAAGCGATACACGTTCGATCGGCGAGCGCAACGGGATCGCTCGTCGCGCGTCCCTGGGACATGTCATACTGACACGTCTCTTCGCTCTTCCTCCGTGCCTCTGTCTCTCCCGTTAGACTGCTCTCGTCGATCTCTAGGTCTATTGAAGACACGATACGGATGTCGGCGGGTACACGGTCGCCCGTGGAGAATGTGACAATGTCGCCGGGGACAAGCTCGTTCGCGAGGACGTGTTTGGTCTCGCCTTGGCGGACGACGTGACAGTGGTGCGGGACTAGTTTGTTGAGTGCTTCTAGTGACTTTTCTGAACGTCTTTCTTGGATAAATCCAACTAGGAACGCGTCGTGAGGAGAGTTGAAACGAAGAGAAGAGAATCGTGCTCACCGGTTAATACAATTAGTACAGCGACAGTGATACTAACTGCATCATCTATATTTCCCATGATGGCGCTAACAGACGCGCTCCCACAAAGTAGGAGAATCAAGGGACTCTCGTAAATAGTTTTTGCGAATTTTAGGAGAAGGGGTTCCGGAGTGGATACTGAGAATTCGTTGTAACCATGTGTAGCGTGAAGATTTGGAATGTCCCGTTGTAAGAGGCCGCGTTCCGCGGACGTACGAAAGTGTGCAATGGTATCCTTGAGAAAAGTGAGCTTGATATGGATATGCAAGATGGAAAAGAGGTTACGCACTTGAAGAGAGGTATGTGCAAATTGAGCAGAAGCGGTTATTGTCGAGGAATCTCCTCGTGCGGGGGGTGTAACGCGTCCATTCTCCACTACAAGCTCGTAATCAGGCTGACGACCCGTCACGGACGCAAGGACCCTCGACCAGAGAGTTTGTGCCTCTGCATTGACGGCTTGTGCGATATGAGTAGGGGATGTGAGTGCTGCAGCCTCTGCAGGATGTCTGCGCAGAGTTGTGCTGTACGCAAAGTGGGCCTCTGCATCGGGAACGGGGCGTAGTCGTGCACCAGTCTCGGCGGAGAGGAGGGGGAAGTAGGCGGATGCAGGTGGTGACGGGCTTCTTGTGGGCTGGTAGCGGTGAGCTGCAGAGGAGCTGGCAGCCATTGAATCAATTGGCAAGACGGACGGCACTCGCTTTTTGCGTTCGCCCATTCGGTTGAGATCAACACGTCGTAATAAAACACGTTATGGACATCAACACTAAATATGATCTCATCTCTCAGCACACAAGGCCGGCGTGGAAGCCGGAGGCACGTCTCTTTTCTTTTCATGGAAACTCGAACAAAACAAAATTCCATACAATGTGGAATCGATAGCTCTCATGGACACACCCGGAATTGAACCGGGCACCGCCCGCAGACATTGAAATGCTAAGCGGGCGTGATAACCAACTACACCATGTGCCCGTGGCTACTTCTAAAAATGGGAGTGACGCGATGTATCCAAGATAGGAGCACTAGAAGTGACGGAAACTCGCTAGATAATGGCTTTTATTAGAACGAACATTGTCTCGCAAAGGAACTGAAGAAACCGTAAGGGACATGAGCTACACGCGATGTGCCTATTTAGACTACGACGCTGCCCAAGGGCTAGGTGGCGGGTCAACTGGACAATCAGAGTTCCAAGTACAGCAGCTTTACATATCGAGCTCTACCCGCCACAGGGATTGCATTCTGCCTCAAGAACAAATGGGCATCAGAGCGAGCCGATCAATCCCGAATTCAAATCTTCAAACTCAGACGAAGAGGTCGGTACACATTCTTACACAGCGCCTTTTAATGGACAACCGACGCGTCCAAATGACTAGTGACATTTATTCTCTTTATTTCTTGGGGAAGGATCCAGTACGCCGCCAGAGACGACGGACAAAACTCATGACTTCAGGTCGACATCATCCGTGAAGAGTAAGTGAGTGACCATTCGTATCTCGTGCTCGTCCGGCATCGAATGGTGCTCCATCCGGGCCTTTAGTTTATCCTCAACTACGTCTTATCGTTCGCTGATATAGCTAGTTTCCACACGCAGAAGGCTATCGATGGACCAATGTTCACACTTCATGTAGAAACTCTTATAGAAGATACCTCCCCAACACTCATTGCTTGTACGATGTCCACTTCCACTAAACTATTGCTTGGTTCGTTACTTGTCCTTTTCCATGGGACCAGCTCAGAAGGTTATCGATATCCCTCAGTTTCAAGAACAACACACATGCTCTAGACCAATGTTGGATCTCATAAAAGCTACCCTTGCTCTCTTTTACCAGCACTGTGTGCTTGTACAATGCTCACGAAGCAATTACTTTGCCGAAGATTCATGAGAGCCATACTTCGTTTTCCACCAGTCACTTTGTCCCCTCCGCTTCCTTCTGGAAAAGAGCCATCTTGTCATCGATTTGGACGCGTGATTTCGGTCAAAGCCCTTTTCCTCCATTACATGTTATCAAGTCCTATAAAGAATGGTTGAACTATGCAGAGTTACTCTGCAATGACCTGGCTTCAAAGTCCTGTTTCGTCTGCTTCTTCTGATGGGCGCACTTTTCGTGGCGCTCTGAGTCTTGTCTCGCCTGCAAGGTCCGTCGTAACCTTTGTAAACACCCCCAGGTCTTTCACGAAAAAGATTACCCAGCGCCGCATTAGTCCTCTTCACAATTCTTTCACTCTTAATAACGCGCCGCCTGATATCTCTTCATCTTAACAGACCCTCGATCCATCAAACAATTCCAGCAATACACCATCTTTTAAATCCTCTAAATGCAAATAGCCCCGATCTTCTTACGTCTCGCGCCCTCCCCAACTTACGATTGGTCAGAGCCTTTGCTCTGACTAATACTTTTGTTTCTTGTGACATCGGTGTCCATGCAGCCTTTATTGGTCGCGCAATGTCTCTCCTCAAAGCCGCCACCGAGCGTGGATGGACCCACTTCCAAAACATCGTCATCGATTCTATAGAGGAAGCTCTACCTCATGCCAACGCAAAGGATTTCGACACCTTCGTCCAAGACGTGACGATGCGCGTTGCTCTCGTCGCAATTCTGGACATTGATGTATCAGCAACGGAGCTCGACTCGGAGGACATCCGTGTCGTATCTACACTCATCACGCTGCTGTGGTCACTCTCAAAGCATCCTGACCCGATCCCCGCAGACCTTCTACCCCGACTAAATCATCATTTGCGCCGCCTCATCCCTGACGCAACCGCATATCCGAACCCTCTCGATTTCGTCATTCCAGTATGGGAAACAACCTGGCGCGTAGTCGCTGCTTCCGTCGCTTATGCGCATCATTCCTCGTATGCTGACGGTATATTCTCCAAACTCCACGCCTCTCCAACGATGGACCAGTTTCGTCATTCTGATGGCACCCACCCCTCAGTCGAGTGGTTTATAACAGAAGTCATGCGTCTCCATCCTCCATCCCAACATATTGATCGTATCTCCCCATTCCATCCTTTCCCCACTTTTCTCCCTCTCAGTCTCAGAAAACTAACCACGAAGCTTTTCGGCCCTCTTCTTCGTCGCGAATGTGCAGATATAGGAAGCGTCCTCAGATCTAAATGTATCTGGGGAATGGACGCAGACAAATTCGATCCATTGCGATTCCACTGCAATCGAGTGACTCGGGAGCAAGAGGTTATCAAGTCGTTGCCCTTTGGTTGGGGCCGCTTCAAGTGTGTTGCAGCTGGCTGGGCTCCTATGGCCGCAGGGATCATCTCAGCAGCTATCCTCGATCGCGTACAAACAGGATCGGATTTTCGTCTTGTGGCAGGGAATTGTATTGGGGGACGAGAGGGATGGAATGGATGGTTGGTCGTAGCTGTGGATGGTGCTCAATTATAATTGACTATCATAAATATGCCCGTGTACCATTGAACAATGAATCACAACGGAAAAGATTGACGAATGAAATTCAGAGGTACCCCTGCGGGTGAGAGACGCCAAGTGCTCGACACCTTTGCTTACGCGCAATGTCAATAGCCGTCCTGATCTTGGGTTAGGGGTTAGTAGGACCCACTGAGGTGCCACATCTTGTCCTGTTCTGTCCGCATGACATAGATAGGAAGGTTAAACTCACATTGTTTTTCATAGACAGTCGGTGTGATGGTCCTCAGGGGTCCACCTGTACGCGTCCTCGAGCAACCTGCCAACGAGTGCCAAAAAAGAAAAAAAAGTTTTGGTGGCAGAATTGACAGAGAAGCCGTGTTACGTCAAGAGTCCCAGGGCCCGGCCGCTTAGAATTCGCGGATTCTTGATTTCATGTCTTAGCTTCGCAGACTACGTCATCTTTGGATGGACTTTTTTTGACGTACTCAGAGTACATAGGCGTGAGTTAGATCATCGATGCCCTTTCGAACTTATGCAAGGGGTAAAAATGATGAGACAGAGCTACCACTTGGAATTGTAAGAACGACAGTAGCGGGTTAGCGGGAAATGTGAGGCATCGTGACCGCTCGCATTTGGCAACCAGAACTCCAACAGCTCTAATGCGTAGAGTGTCAGCAGGTATTAGCAATCGAGTCTACACGCCACAGGGATTGATACGGCGGTTGTTTAGTGATTCCATACTCTGCTTAAGGAACATAACCACCACTTGAAGAACCACTTGAGGAAATGCAACGGAAGCCCAGGCCATCGAAGATCTAAAGTTTAGACAGACCAACTCATGAGAAGTTGATACAAGTTATCCAAGTAGAGATTTCGAGAGACTCCGAGTCCATGGCAAAGGCCAAGTACATGACCATGGACCATTGTTATACCACTCTCATGGCAGGACGGTCCGACGACTGGCTAGCGAAAGTCCAAACTTGGCAAGTCAGGAGGTAGTAGCTGATCCTCACTTCCTTCAGAATCCAATCGAGGTAACCGAATCGTTACTGTCGTATAATGAGCTCGAAGCGTCCATTGAAATGACTGCACTTGAGTTCCGAGTCATCTGATGGTAGTGATTCAGATGTGACATGTCGTGACACAACAATTCAAACTCAGATGTACTACAAGCCAGATCGTCACTTTCTAAACACTTGCAGTCGCAAAAGGCCAATACGTTGGACACCAATACGCTGGCATGGGGTGTGTACTGAATGCGGAGAACTACAAACGATATCTTTCTATGTAAAAGGCAACTGATGCGTGCAAATGGTGTTAATGAGGTACATTCACTTTCTTTGCTTCTTTTGTCGTTGACTGTTGAGGTTCGCCAAGAGACCTATGTTTTTATCATCTGACCGCGACAACTGGACTTTTACCGATAGATATGGATTGAGATTGTGTTACAAGAGCAGGTGAGAGACCATTCGTATCTTGTGTGTGTTGAATGGTGCTCCCCCGGGCTTTTGGTTCATCCTTCCATTTAATTTTGTTATCGCAACAACTTCTCTTCCATAACTATGCGTTGTCGTTATCTCCTCGTTTCCACGCGCCAACTCAGAAGGTTACTGACATCCCTCGTTTTCAAAATGGACAAAACATCCGGACCAACGCTTGGGGGCTGATAGAAGCTACCTTCCTTTCTCTCTTTTGCCAAACCGGTTGTTGTACAATGCTCACTCGTACACAACTATTGTGGTTTTGACAGTACCCGTCCACTTGAAGCCTCTTTCCAGATGGAGGCATCATATCGATTTAGACGCACCACTTTGGAGGAATGTTCATTTCCTCCATTGCATTAGTTTCAGTGCTATAAAGCATGGCCGATTTCTGCTGTGCTCTGTAGGCTACCCTGCAATGGTTTGGCTTCTTCGAAGCATCGTTTTGTCCGCTTCTTGTGGTTTGTTCGCCTCCCGTGGCGCCCTGGGCCTCGTCTTTGGGCCTGTTGGTACAGACTCACCTGCACCCGCTGGAGGATCTATCGCCAATGACGCGCCCCCTAACTCGTTCTTCCAAGACTTCTCTCCTCCGTTCCCCACAAATGATTGGTGGGTTGGCTTCGGTGCCGGCGACGGCAACGCGTGAGTTGCATTTCATTGATCATCATCATGAAGAAATTGATGTTCATGTCTCGTTTCTGCCATGCAGTGTCGTTGCCGGGCCGTTCCCTTATCAGAGCCATTTAGGCCCTACTGATCTGCAGTTTGGTGTATCAACCTCTCGAAACTTTGATGGGGTGTCCATCCATCAGCCAACACAGACTGACTGGTCTGTTGGTTTTGTTGAGCATGACGGCAATGTCCAAAACCGCAAGGCTTTGTCTTGGGTAAGGTCTAGTGTTTACTTCTGTCTCCAACCGATCTGATCAATTTATAAGGATTCTCAATCGGTCACGGTACAATACTTCACGGGGTCAAGCACGATGACGAGCTACCTCGTACCAGGATCTCCATACCTCACTTTCTCTTACTCAAGAGCGACGCCAAAGCTCACTAGTGCCAATGGCGCCATCACATTTTTCGCTGGCAACACGCTCGACAGTGGCGCTAGCAGTAAGCAAAGTTATCAGACAAGCACTGAATGGTATTTGACAAGTCTACAGCCACTGTCACCGGCACTTCATTTCAAGTTGACAACAGTGCTGGTACCTACATCATATACTCCTTATCGGGCGATCTTAGTCTCACTGCTAGTAATGACGGCACGATCGTCGCTGGAGCACAATTTGACGGTGTATTGCGAGTGGTGAAGCTAGACTCTCCTTCCCACAAGGCTCTCCTCGATCAATACGTTGCGAATTACCCAACAGGTGTCACTACAGACTATGACTTCAATGGGGACGTCGGTACACTTCGCTTCACGTGGTCAGTGACTGGAAATGCAGCGGATCTTCTCATGTTGACATGGCCTCATCATCGGTATGTCCTGTCACAAGGTTTCCATCCAGTTTTTTCCTGATGAACACCATCGTAGCATCAAAATGCAGAATCCCAATTTCCCGCCGACTTCTTCTCTCGCGTATCTCACGACCAAAGGGTATATGTATCCCACCTTGGGAAACGTTTGGAATTTGGTTTATGATCTCCCGACAATCACTTGGAATGCCCCTCGTACTCCGGACGCGTCATGTATTCAAGATCTGATCGCTGGTCTTGAGTATGAAATTGCCAACCTCCCTGCGGTCACGATGCCAGGCGACTTTTATTTCTTTGGTGGACACTTTGCGGCCGTCTCGCGCTTGGCGTAAGTAGTACCTCTTATCTCCGTATCTTCGCTCGTGCTGATCTTTCATCAGGCTGATTGCAGAACATGTTGGCCGAAATGATCTTGTACAGCCTGTTATCGACTGGCTGAGGGGTTCAATTGTTTACTTGGTTCGTCCCAGAAGTCGTGTATGTCACATTTGCACCGCTTAAATACCTCGTGAACAGTTTGATTCAGCATCCACCGCGGTCCCCGCGTACGAGACTGGGTGGGGTGGTATCATCAATCGTGCGGGATATAACGACACGTGGGTTGATTACGGAAATGGATATTACAACGATCATCACTTTCATTATGGCTACCTCCTTGCAGCAGCAGCGGTGATTGCAAAGTACCAGTTTCTCTTTAGTCGCGGAGTTGATCTTCTAATCTCTTGCCCTAGACATGACGGCGCTTGGTTGAACACTTTCCGGCCGACCATGGAGTGGTTCCTCCGTGACATCATCAACCCGTCAAGGAACGATCCATTTTTCCCCGTTACACGCTGTAGGGACTGGTTCGCCGGCCATTCGTGGGGTACGCGTGTTTTCTTCGCGTGCATGGTTGTAACTGACTTTTTGTCATTCGAAGCCTCCGGAATTGCTAATGGTGCAGGTGATCGTGATCAAGAATCAGTTGGTGAAGCAGTAAATGGATACTACGGTGCGCTTCTATGGGCCGATGTCACGGGCAACGCCGATATCAAGAATTATGCGCGGCTTTTGATTGCCACAGAACAACACGCTGCACAAGTGTATTGGCACCTTTATCCCACGGCTAGCGCCACAGATAGAGATCAGCCTTATCTTGAGCAGGGTCTTCGGGATCTCGTTACAATCGGCAACGTCATGGATTGGCAGGCAGGTGCATGGCTGTAAGCGTTTACTCATTTTCGTAGTCAGGTGCCTCTTCCAACCTCGTTTCCAGCTTCTGGGGAGACCAAAGGGTCGAAATCGCCGCTATTCAGATTCTTCCCGTGACCCCCATCAATGAATACATGTACGATGCAGCTTGGGCCCAGGCTGTCTATGATTACACATTCCAGGAATTAAACAACGCTACTTATGGCGACGAATGGAAGTCTGTGATCTACCTCGCGTACTCTCAAGTCAACCCGGCGGTCGCGGCGCAGCTTTCTTCCTCGTTAACTTCATGGGGTACCGGGAACACCTTTAGCAATCAGCTTTACTTTTTATCCACTCGACCCGGAGCTTCCAACGTATGCGCCTCAGCACCTTCCAATCCTATCGGCACCTTTTACATCCAGTCCGTCACCACTGATGCCTACGTCATTGAGTCCACCCTTCCCGACCTCATCGCGTCTTCCACCTCTCAAAGTCTTGCTGCTAAATTTCAATTTGCATTTGCTCCCAATGCAGGAACCATTAAGGCGGTATCGACTAGCCAATTCGTTACCGCAGACATCAGTGGATCATACACCATCTCTGCCTCTCGTGACACTGCATCCGCGTGGGAGATCTTTACGATACGGCCGAAGCAAGGGGCAGAAAGTGGCGTCTATTCTATCCTCGCTGCATCCAACAAGCAATATGTGACGCTCGGAAGTATTGGAGAGTTAATTAACAACGGGGCCAATGAGTCAAGTAGCGCGGGATTTAGATTGGTTTCAGCTTGATTCGCGTTATGGATATTCAGCTCTCCAAATTATTTGCGGCTATGTAATATCATCTTATCACTCAACTTCAATCCATTGGTTCACGACCCTATGGTTTCCGTCTATTCCAATATCTATTTTTGGCTCCGCAAAAAGGTCGCTGAATTGGAGCTTGATCCCGAGACGTCAGCTCTGAAGTTGTCGACTCTGGCCTCAAGTTATACACATGTTCATCATTGGTGAACCGGGCCTTTTCTCTCACTCAAGCTTGGAACAGTAAAGTATATTCTTTTTCAGATAATGAAGAGTCATCCGTTACCTTTCTGAACACAAGAAGCACTGCGATCTGTCATTCTTCCCGAAAACGTGTCAAGCCGTTTTCCTGGGTGAAGTTGACCACCTCAAGTCATGTGTGGTTCAGTCCTATTTAAGCTCGCTGAACATTCTGTATCGCAGTCAGCTTGTGGACTCTGATCCTCCCGCGATACAAGAATTGGCCTTTCTTTCGAGATGACTTCGCTTCCAGTACGTTAATCAGGATTTGTTTCTATTGGGAGTTCATTTGAGTCAATTTTTTTTTTAGAAAGTCGACCTACAACCGTGCGATCTCAGCGGGTTGAATACAGACTCTGTCCTAAAGACAGAACATACGACGATCGAATTTGTCAACGATCTTCCCATCGGTTCATTGGCCAGAATCTACAAGATAGATGAAGGTTGGACATTTTGGACCCAGGTACTCGGGCTAGGTCGATCATGCCCCGAGGTGGTAACGCATCCCTATCAACCCTGGGCGGTGGCCTTCGAGCGCCGTGAAGAGAAAGTCACAAAGATCTACTATCCAAAGCGTAGTCCGTCTCGCGTAACGCTGAACGCGGACGTGTTTCCAAACCAGGTTTATACAAAAAGCTTGACAACTTGCGAGGTTCACTAACTTTATATTATCATACTTCAGAGCTTCCTCCGTCCACAACCTTTCCAAAATGTCTTCTCGCCACCATTGGACGCGAATAGCAAGCCTACCACGATCAGGTTTGAAAATCACCTCCAAGTCAATATAAAACTTCTTTGGGTGGATTCCGTTGGAAGGCGTAACAACTATGCGACGGTAGCCCCCGGGACCTCGTCCGCACAACAAACCTATATTGGTCATGTCTGGGAAATCGTCGCACCTAGTTATGGGAGGATACCCATCGCTACTTTCTATGCAGGGCCATGTACGGGGATCGCGAGGATCGATAGCAACCTCTTGCCATCCTGAGTGGATAGGTACCTGGATGAGTTCAGTCGAAGAATGGGGTGTTCCTTGCAATTTTCTACATCCTTGATTCCTATGAGTACGTAGCCAGATACTATGACGACTTTTACGTTGGGTGCTTTGAAGTTATGATTCCTCTGAACAAAGATCGCCCAAAGAAATCTGGAAACAACCGAGCGTCCAAATTCAGACTTCCATGGTCGCCCATACTACCATTTTTGATCTTTCTCCGCGATAAATATTATCCACAGATTCTCCACAAATCCTCGTGTTATCTACGAGGGTGTCCATCTACTCATTGAGCTGCCGCTTGAACTCCGAGAACGTTTGTCTGGAACATTGAATCTCACTGCTTACTCTATGCCTAGTATACTAGACACTTACAAGGATCTCCAGGATTACTATGGACCAGTATATATCCCCAATTCACTAAGGTCAATCCAAGCTCATTTAATCTGAATCGATGTCCATGCTATCGTCTTCCAAAGACTTGGACACGGCACCATCGTATACTGATACCGAAGACTGCGAATGAGGCATATTCGGATTCTGCTCACGGATCGCAGACCGCGTGTAAGGTGCATTGCTCCAATGCCCCCTCTCGGAGGTTTCCGGAAAACGAGAATCCCTCCGGTCCTACGGACATTGGCTCAGCACATGGTTCGGGCTCTATCCATCATTAAACGAAACAAACCTCTTGATTACTGAAACGACTGCTAGTGGCTCTGTGACTTCTTTCTTCCCCTTTCTCAGGTAACTGGCACTCGCGATAGACCCTTTCTCGCTGTTGTGGAGATAAGTTTGAGTTTAATATCCGTTTTGTTCCTGCGATTCGGCGTCCTGGGTGGTGGGCAGAGCGACCATATTCAGATTCAGCGTAGCGTGGTTTCATGATTTTGCCTTGTCTGGGAGTCAGCCCCTGCGCGAGACCAGCCGTTTGCACTTCGGACGATGGTGGGCTGCGACCCGGGGTTGATGTAACGGGGTAACTCTCCTCGTAAATATGTGATAGACTGTCTGGCTTGAGATATCCCTCAAATCCTTGCGTTACTCCTTTGTTGGGCTGAAGTACAGGTATCTTGATGGTCGGACCTTTTGATTTCGTTTCTTTCGCTGGTGGTGTGTAACTCCAGCAAGGTGTGTAAGGGTAGTGCTCGTTGTACATCGAAAGTATAGGGGTGGGTTGTCAAGTTGAGGAGTATTATCTTCAGAGAGGTTATGACACATTACTGTGTGTGCGTCGCCGACTTTATATTCTCAGCAAATCGGACAAGGTATTCATGACCTTGTTGACAACACAAAACAATCAGGTCCCAAAAACGGTCTGTGCTGGCAATCAGAGAAGGTCCACTATACAATAGGTACTTATTGTGGGTCACTGGAAGGATGTAGAATGCTGGTTATTGTGCTGAAACGAGAAACAAAGCGAAACCCCGCTATTCCGTCATTCTCTTGTTTTTCTTGTGCCAGATGGGGTTATTGAAGTGATCGATAACAGTCAACAAACGAGACAACTTATCGCTTCAGCCTTTCAACCTTTCTGGTAGAGCTGAAGATAGATTAGGTGTCGGACCCTCGGCAACGAGATTCAAAAGGAGCTTCTACATCTGCTGCGTCATGAACAACATGCATATGCATTCATTCAAAAAGAGAAGCCGTTTTTCCTGTCGAAGACTGGAACATTTAGGGAATTGTAGTCCCCAGGTCAAGTAAATTGGGTCGGAATAGCCAGCCCTTTTGACTAACCGTCACTGGATGACCAGCTACTGCGGACCACAAAAGCACAGTCTGAAGGGGCATACACCGGGAAAGAAGAAGACTGCTGTCTCCTCGCCCGGACGGCCCGCGCTCTTCTAGTGGCAGCACACTTGACCAAACCACCTGCCCATACGAGAAGTGATATCCCACGTTTCGTGCCATGCACGACGACTTCTCCTTCCATCAACGAAGGATCTAGGGGAACTGATAAAAGACCGTCTTTAGTCCGGAAAACGAAAGTACCTACAACAGGTAGCAATGATCAAAAACCAAATCAAAGCGCTCCTCTTCCTCCCCATTCTCCCCTGGACATCCATCCCCATCGTCAACGCCGCCACCGTCTCCAGCACCCCCGCTCAAACATTTCACGGCATCGGCGGTTCAGGCGCCTGGTGGCCGAACGACCTCATCCACTTTCCCCTCTCGACCCGTCAAAACCTCTCCTCCCTCCTCTTCTCCCCCTCCGGCCTCGGCCTCTCCTCCTACCGCTACAACGTTGGCGCAGGCGGCGTGAATGTCTCCAACCCCACACGCGCCCCAGAGACTTTCTACGTCTCCCCAGGTGTATACGACTTCTCTAAAGACGCAGGCGGGGTGTACTTCCTCACGCAAGCGGCGGCGTTCGGTGTGCAGCATCTGACGATGTTCGCGAACAGCGCGCCTGCGCCGCTGACCAGTGGGAAAGCGAGCTGTAATGGACAGTTCGTTAGTGGGACCGGGGAGGCGTATGGGACGTTCCTGGCGGACGTGGTGCAGCATTTTAGGGGGATGGGTGTGGAGATTGATTTGGTCAGTCCGATGAATGAACCGGATAGTAGTTTTGGGCCATCGCCGTGCGGGCAGGAGGGTATGCAGGTTTTACCAAGCCAGTGAGTATTGTGTTCGTGCAGAAAGGGTATTGAGGTATTGATGAGAAATGTAGACGTGCGGAGGTGGTTAATGGGTTGTTTGATGCCCTCACGGCTAGAGGACTGACATCATCTGTTGGGATTATCGCCGATGAGTCATCGAGTCTTGGGAACGCGGGGAACGAGTATGCGTCCTGGTTACCACAAGTCGTCAACAGGGTATGATCATACTTGAAATTTGAGCAACAAACTCATGGTCCTTAGGTGATTGCTCTCGCCCACCACACGTATGATTTCCCATCCGACACAAGTTACACCTCCTATGTCAGCACCACGAATCGTCTTTTTCCAGGAAAGCCCACCTGGATGACGGTAAGCCATTCTTTCTTAAAAATGATAAGGGCACACCAACCTTGCACATCACAGGAAGTTTGCTGCTCACAAGGGAACCCTGATGGTTCTGGAAAAGGATATTCTGAAGGATACGATCCGACGTGAGCTCTGATTGTCACTAAGTGTGCAGTTTCAGTCGATGAGTCTATTTAAATAAAGGATTAAAAACGCACTCATGTTCTCTGGGCTGGTCCTTCAGAGCTTAGTTCTTGCCAACGAGACACACTACGATGCAAGTATATCTTCAATAATCTGAGCTCACCTAATCCTTTCGTAGTTCTGGACACTCGTCTCCAATCGTTCGTTTTGGTAAGATCTAGAAAAAACACAACTCACTTTACTTCAGAGCTTGGGTGCTCCCCATTGTCAAATCCCACGTGCCCTACCGTAGCAAACTCGGTTGGATGGAATGTGAGTTTTCGTCTGGTTGTGGGCTTCAGATCTGATGCCATATGGGCTAGGACGGAGTGATATATTATGACCCCAATTACGCTACAAACGGCAACTTCAACCTCTGTAAGATCTCCACAAGGGAATAAATGAATATTACTCACCCATGTCCTAGATATCAACAAACACTTCTGGGCCTACAAGCACTTTGGCAACTTTGTGAAACGTGAGTAAAAGTATTAACTTCGAACAGTCGCATTAGTGGGAATTAACCAAACACACAAGCCGGAAGCCAACGCCGCCCGATCATCGGTTCCGATGCCAGCAAATTCACAATGGCAGTAGCAAGTACAGATACGTACTCTATCCTTGCCATGAATCCCAACACATCGGATTCGACCTTGACACTCACGTTCCCCGACGCTACTTGTGCGACTAATGCATTCCGGACGTCGGCGTCGGAGGACTTTGTACAGATCGCTGGGGCTGTGAAGAATGGATCGAATTGGGTGCTGGCTTTAAAGGGGACGAGTTTGACGACTTTTGTGTTTGATCGCGCTAGCTGTTGAGTTGTAAGATTGGTAGAATGATGTGAAATCCAGATAAATTGTATGACGATGGGATGATGATAACAGGTGGAGAAAGGAAAATACAATATAAAAAAATAGGCAACGTTTCAACCAAGGCGATCGCTGAACTCGTCCTCGGCGAAGATCGACCGAGTATGAATTGTTTTTACACGGTCGTCTTTGAGCATCCTGGGAAATATCAGAACAAGAAACAGCCTAGATGATGGATGACACACCGATTATCCACCCTCGCATCCTCGCCTTCTACTCCAACGACCGCCTGTGGTGTTTTCGCTTCCAGCACCTATGTCATAGAGTTTATTAGGGTGAAAAGTGTTCATCATTGGGATACGCACATAGTGATTGTCACAATGCGGACAATACTCGTCGCTCTCCTCGTACGCCGACATGTCCTTCCTAAATGCCTTTTTGCACTTCTTGCACATGAAAATCATCTCCATCATTTTAGCAAGTTGATGATTTTGCGTTTCGGCGTGGCATTCGGCGCAGTCATACCATTGCTTGCAACATGGGGCACGGATGGCAACTTGGGCATTCAGGATGTGTTTACTGCATGTCCAGTCATTGGTATACTGATCAAACGGATGAGAAAATATCACGATTTTTTGGTCCTAGAGGACACAGAAAACAAATGATGAGAGGAGTAATTGAATGAATGTACTAACCACATGTCAGTCGGAAACAAAAGTCTGTTCGGAGATCGCGACTCGGAATTCGGATAATGGATGGCATAAACACAATCAAATTGTAGTTAATCATTATTTTGGCTTCTTCTCGAGTGTGAAAACGCAGAGGAGGCTATAGCAGAAAGTTGATGAACAGAATGGCTGTATGTTGGACATATGACACGAAACGATGCAATCGCAATGCCGTGTCAATTGGAAAGCTGAAACAGACGGCAGCGTTGCAGCATGGATTAGTCATCATAAGAACATGCAATTGACCCTTGTAAACACCTTTCTTGAACCGCATCCAGCACTTACGATGGCCGCGAGGCGGCAGCCTTCGACAACTTCGCTGTCTAAATATGCTCGAGCAAGTTCTCCGAGTCTTCAAAATCGCTCGTTAGACTTCTGCAACGCCTTCTGGGGCCCAGGCGACGGTGGTGTTGATGTTCTGTTCGCGCGTATGCGCGGCGCAGCAAGAACAATGGAGGAATTGAGGAACTATTGGAAGGAGAGGTGTGTGAAACTTGGCTGGACGTGATCTCAAGATTCACTCTCAGACTAGAGCAGTGATCGAGGAGGATTACGCTAAGCGACTGGGGAAACTGGCAAAGTCAACATTGGGCAGAGATGAAATAGGGTGAGTGTGATTCGACTATCTTGACCGCTTCCCTACACTTGCTGCTATACCATGACGTCTGTTCTCCGCAGCAGGTGTTAGACGCGTGTAGCCACGAGGCATTTATAATAATCGACTGTGGCTCTGTCGTGGTTGTGACAGCGAAATACTGACATTCTGGTTCAGGGAACTACGAAACACTCTTGACACTATTCGGCTTGAAACAGATAAACAAGCTGGGTTCCATACTACGCTCGCCAGCCAGATTCGAACCGAACTCGAAAACACCGCAGCTACATTCCATGCACGGCAGCTTCAGCACAAGAAGACGTTCCAGGCCGGCATCGAAAAAGAGTTCAAAAATAAACAGACACAAGAAACGCATGTTAACAAGGCGCGCGAAAAATACGAGCAGGATTGTGTTCGTATAAATTCGTACACAGCTCAGTCGTCCCTCGTCCAGGGCAAAGATCTCGAGAAAATTCAAGTGAAGCTGGAACGTGCCCAGCAGACAGTTCAGGCCAATGAGCGAGACTTTGCGAATTTCGCAAAGGTATATCAGGAGACTGTCGCGCGGTGGGAGCAGGAATGGAAGGCGTTCGCCGACAGCTGCCAGGATTTGGAGGAGCAGAGGATCGAGTTTATGAAAGATAACATGTGGGCTTACGCGAATGCAGTTTCCACTGTGTGTGTCGCAGATGACGAGGTAGGTAACATGCAATGTTCAACTCAATGGCTATCTAACTCACATCACTCTCGTCAGTCGTGCGAGAAAATCCGTGTAGCTCTGGAACAAATGGAACCAGAAAGGGACATGGAGAACTTCGTCCGCGACTATGGTACAGGGAACCAAATACCTGATCCCCCAGCATTCGTCAACTACACTACTGCAGACGCGATACCCTCATCATCATCCAAGCCCACGTTCCATCCCGCCAACTTCATCCGAACATCGCAACGCGAGCCTGTGCAACGGCGGAACTCCATCCCACTACAGCCTGACGACCCTGAGACACCACCTGCCAATGCCGCTGGTATCGGCGCAGGTGGCGGAGCTAGCGTTGGAAGACGAGAGTCCCAATACGGTGCTGTTCTGGGTCGGCAGGCCAGTAGGAGACAATCCTCGATGTCATCCCAACAACTTAATGGATATGGTTCCCAACCAAATTCAGCAGGACTTGGACCTTCTACGTCACCTTCGAAACAGGTCGTTCGGAGCAATACCCAGCGCAAGTCTATAAGCCCCGCACCAGCGCCCCAACCGTCCCCATCACCCTCTGGCCAGGTCGCCCGACACAACACCACGAATTCACGCTCGTACAATAAAGTACCGCCGCAAGATCCGTATGCTGAGCCTATCGGACATGATACTGAGCCGTACCTTAAGATCGGGGACAACATGTACAAGGTAGATCCTAATAAGGATCCACAGATGCAGCAGGGTAGCCTATTCAATAATACCCGGTCTAATTCATCGTCTCCCGTCAAGGGGATCGGGAACGGCGCTGTCGATCCTCTTGCTAAACATATGGAGGATTTGAAGAACGCGGTTTCGAGCTCAGGGAGCACACGTCGTAAATCCGTGCGGCGCTCCACCGTCCCATCAGATGTCGTGAAATCTACTCAGCAGCAGCAGCAGCGACAACCCAGCCCTGCTCGCGGCTCGGCCCTCTCCCCCCCACCATCCGCCACCATGTCCAACCTCGCCGTCGCTGGTTCCTCCTCGACACCGTCCCGTGACTACCGCAACTCAGCCGAACTCGTCGTCGGAATCCATCCCTCCGCTTCTACACCAGTTCAATCCTCTCGTTCGGCCTCACCGAACCCACCAACAGCTGCGTTCATGAAGCCACCTACCACCTCAGGGTCCGAGATCATCCAGGACGTGTTGTCTGATTATCAGCAGTCCCTTCCTGGCGAGCGTAAGTCGATTTCGAGATCTAATAGTCCTGTTGCGTTGGGACGGAGACTTAGTATTGGTGGGCCACCGCAGCAAGGGCACATGCAGAGTTCGAGTCAGTCGAGTATCGGTCTGGTGATTGGGCAACAGACGCAGGGACAGAATTTGGCTAGACCATCGAGTATGGTGGGGCATCCAGGTATCGGAGCGCACGGGGGGTCAAGGAGTAATAGTCCGCAGCCACCCTCCCGCGGACCGAGTCCTGCTCCTCCTGCGAGCATGAAGAGCAGGAATAGTGGTGTCAGTACCGGCGGGAACGGATTCATGAGTGCGCCTCAGTCGTCAGGTCCAGGCGTTGCGAGGGCCCCCAGCCCAAATACTGTGGGCATTGCGCTTGACCCGAGCGGGAGGGTGATGCATGATGAAATGGCGCAGAGGTATCAGCAGCAACAGCAGCAGCAGAGACAGCCGCCGGTACAGCAGCAACAGGTTATGCTCCCGCCTCAGCAGCAACAGCCCCAGCAGCATCCCACCCAGCAGCAACCACCACCACAACAATATGTGCCCGTCCAGCCACCGCAACAGGCCCAGTCTCAAGTCCATCGGACGAGCTACATGGCGCCGCCTGCCACGCCCGCCCCACCACCTCCGCCGCCTATTAACGCATACATCGCCCAACACCAAGCCCTCGCCCAGCAACAATCCCGTACTGCTGCTCTTACTTCTGGTGCCCGCCCTGGATATGCACAACAAGCGCCCGTTCAGGCTCAACAACCAATGTACACGGGATACCAGACATCCACACCTACACCCGTGCAGGTCGCTCCGCTCGCAATGACGGTATATCAGCCCCCACCGCCTCAGCAGCAGCAGCCTCAACAGGCCCCCGCGGGGTACCAGCAGCCGCAGCAGACTGGGTATTATGGTCAGCAGCAGCAGCATGTACCTCAACAGCAGCAGCAGTTACAGCTGAGAGCACCGTATCAGCAACAGCAGCAACAGTATGGTGGGTACCGTGGCCCGAGCCCTGTGACGCAGAGGACGCCGTCACCCCAGCCGCCGGCGGCTGGACAATTGGTTGCCCCGCCGACGGGACAGGTTACGGAGGATGGACATGGGATTCTGTTTTATGGTGTGTACTCACTCCTTTATAAAATTGTTCTTTGATTCGTTAATACTGACACTTGCTGTTTACAGTGAAAGCGTTGTATGACTACACCGCGACGATCGACGAGGAGTTTGACTTCCAAGCGGGTGATATCATTGCTGTCACGCATACACCGGAAGATGGATGGTGGAGTGGGGAGTTGCTTGATGAGGAGCGAAGGCAGCGTGGACGCCATGTATTCCCCAGCAATTTTGTGTGTCTGTTCTAACCTTTAGTTGCGTTGGCGAGGTCAGGTCACACTTCACTGTAATATGTTTTGTATCTCCGACTGCGATCTATCTCTGTACGCTCTGAAGAATGTTTTGTTTGTCTTCTTGTTGGTATTCTTAGGACTCGTTCTTACGGCTGGAAAAACTTGAGAAAACAGGGACTTTTCGGTGAGGTCAAGTCTCAGATCTCAGGCCTCTGAGGTGCAATGTTCATCGAGATCGATGGCTGTGCAGGCGTTTTCCTATTTCCTCCGGTTAAGTGTTCAAGTTCAATATCTCAATACCAAGATGCGGTCCAGTGAGGGTAAGCGTCGTATACTCCCTGACAACCAACTGTAGACATCATATGATGCCCAACAGGTTCCTTTGTGGATCTCGATGCTGACCGTTTACTGCTGTTGGCAGAGACGCGGCTGGTGCGTATATCAGGGAAAAGATCAAGGACTATGAAGGGATTTTGTGCTACTAAAAGGGACGCCTCAATACACTGACTATCACCTATCGAATTCCTCCTGAAATCTTGGGTAATATTTTCAGCGAAGTGGCGCATCGCGGCACACGCGGCAGACACTTGGATTGGATTTCAACTGTGTCCCATGTGTGCTCCCACTGGCGTAGGGTGGCGTTGAGCACTCCCGGTTTGTGGTCAAACATACCGATGGCCCATTCCCTATGGGCAATGGAAATGATTCATCGTTCAACGACAGTACCTCTAACAATCAATTATCAAGAACATCTTTATTCTTCACGATCACGTGGACGGTCGTGCGCGATTCTCAAGGAAATTTTCCGTTCTCACCGATCACGTATCAAAAACTTGACTCTCAGCTTGTCATCCACTCGTTTTTCCGCTGTTAAAAATGATACGAGCAAAGAACAAGGCTCCGGTGGACTCTTCACGTTATTGGATCAGCCCGTGCCCATCATTGAACGACTTGACGTGAAAATCTCGCCAATTTCCGAGAAAAACATTCTCCCCAAGGGTCTTCTCGCAATGTCATCTCGATTACAACATCTCAAATTGGAAGGGTGTATCATGGAATGGGACCTGGATTTTGTGAGCTTCAGGAATCTTCGCTCCCTCGAAATTTCCATTCTTCCCAAGGCAACAGGACTATTTGTGGCTCAACTGTTGACTATACTTTCGCAAACGCCACTGCTCAAGAATCTTCACTTTACGAAGATCGAACA
>JABAKA010000084.1:0-30288 GCA_018857285.1 Termitomyces sp. Mi166#008
TGATGCTGAGAGTGCTGACATGAGCCAGACTTACCAACCAGGGCTTGGCAGAGGCTGTGCTAGTGACATAGGGTGGCCATGAGGCCAGCTGACCCAAATGGTGGAGAAGACGTTGATGGGAGGTGTTGGGATAGGGCAAGGTGGCCCGAGAGACAGCTAGAGTTGCCTAAGAAGGTGATGCTGAAGATCCAGAGCTAAGCTGAGCTAGAGATGGATGGTCCGAGGACCAGTCCCCTGACAATTACCTTTGAGAGTTTCTGCCTTGCATTGCTGATAACATCAGCACATGCAACAATCATGATGCCATTTAATCAGTGAGTATTTGAGGTGGAAAAGGCATAGACTTGAGTGGTGTTGGGAAGATGGAGTGTGCCCATTATGACATGAAGTGACCCTTGTCAATCTGTGACCTTCAGAAAGGCAAGTGGTACATTGAAAGTTCCTATTTATGGTATGATTCTGATTCAGCTCTACAGATATGTCAATATGGACTTCACTTTTCAGTCAAGCATTGCAACAAATGCTTCTCAATTGCTTGTTGTTTCATATGACATTGTGTGTCAATGCTACAATTTGTATGCTCAATGCAAACTCTACAAAGAATTAAGGCTACCAGATCTGCACATTGACTGCAAGTTGAGGTATCATTGTGCCATGTTTGCTTACTTCTGCCATGTCTTACTTTGTCTCTGCAAGGTTTCTTGTTCTGAAGTTTCATTTCATCATGCACATTCAAAAGTGTCAGGTTGACTATTTCTTTAATTTTACTCTTAACATTGGCTGGACCAATGGCAAAGCTCCTAAACATGGTTGAGCCACAGTTAATGCCATGGCCAATAGCACAAAAGAGATGGGTCCAGAGTCTCAGCATGACACCCTTGATAACTACTTTGGTGATTATAATTGGCATAAATTCATGACTCTTCATACATCTAAGCCATCTTGTATTTTCAATATCTTAATTCCCATGTCTATACAGCATCCACTGTAAGGGCAACCTCTGGGGGCTGTGGCTCAGTTACACAGCTGGCAGAGGGAAATCCAAAGTATATTGAGTGTCATACAGATGATTACCAGTCTAACTACTCACCTGGTGAAGGGAAATCCAAAGAGAACAAGTTTGAGGATTCCCTATGCCAGGAGTGATGCTTCAGAGGCTTCTGAAGCGTGGGAAGGAACTGTACAATACACAAAGCCACAGCCAGCCACAGGGAAGGCCTAAAGGGGCAAATCTCTGAAAACAATCAAACTCTGGAAGTTGCCAGACATTGTTGATCTGCTGGGTTGGGAACTAGTTTGGATTATTGACAGAGTAGGATTGAAGCTAGAGAGCTAAAAGTAGGACCAAAAGAAAGGGCTGGAGAAGGAGAATAAAGGAAAATTATAGCAAGGCAGAGAGGTGAAAGGTGGAGAGAGATAGGTCCCCTGACATCCACCTTGGTTTGAAAAGCTCATTAATCCATAGCACAATGTAAGGAACATGTGATTGCATTTCAAGAATTTGATGCTGCCCTCCCTGAAACAGATGTATTGAGTTGGTCAGTAATGGTGCATGCCTGGGAACAGAACCCTAAAAATGTGATTAACTCTTTTGAGGCAATCACCCCAAGTAGATTTCCATCATGACCTGGCTATATATTTTGGTACACTTATGTAACCTATAGAGATTACTGAAAATGCAGTTTGCTTGGAGTTGGCTCTGGAGGATGAGGCATGACTTTGCAAAGACTTCACCTCAGATATTCACACCATTGTCCATGATGATGTACCTCCAGGTCATCTCATCACACAGGGTTTAGGGCTGGAGGATCACCAGTATGTTTATTTTCTATCCTGCAATATTTTCTAGTCTGACTTGCAGAAAATTCAGACACCTTCTTCAAATTGAGACAAAGGCCTTGGGACCCCACTTAATGAGTCTTCAACATTCTAAAGTTATTGAGCAGAGCAACCAACTCTTCTGCAAGATTGAGGTGTGGATGGGAATCCAGATGCTATACATGCCAACAGCAGCAGCTCTCTAGCTATATGATGACCAGCTTGGTAATTCTGAACATGTCAGGACAGCCAATGTCAATCCTTATCTCTCATCAGCCATGGTGAGTAAGATTTACTGTGACACAAAATGACAGGAGATCAAGTGGCAATTGTGCTATGCTCAGGCCTATGAAACCCTGCATGAAATTTATAATGCCATCCCAGTTTGCTACCAGATGTACAAGTCAAAAGATACTTTTGTACATGGTCAACATATGCACACACATAGCCTGGTGCTTTTTCAAACTGTCTCAGACTGCATTACAAATGGTATGTCCAAATATAATGACATTTGTTCAGCTCTCCAGTGGCTCGCTGTGCTGCTCCATAAGACCAGCTGGGAAGATGTTCTTCAGGTGCTGACTACTGCTGATATTGGTGGGATTACAATCTTAGAGGACAAGCGCTTGAAGGGATCATGGAGCATGAGCTGGATCTGGAAGTTGTCAGAGGGGAATGTCATGGAGCAGGAGGGGAAATGAGAAGGTATGTTGAGCTCTTCTGGTGTTCTAGTGAATCGGCTCATCTCATCTCTAGCCCTTTGTATTGAATGGTGCAAGGCTAGGGCTCATGCTCATTGATGGCAAGAGAAGTGTCTTCTCCTTAATGAGATGCAGAGGATACTCTACAAAAGAAATATGCATGTTTTCTCTGTATGTCAGCAATATTTCATACATAATGATGAGCTACATAACTACAGCCTTTGGGGAAAAAGATAAGGGGTTTTAATAATGTACATTTTATACAGTACTTCTTGGCTGGAATGCACTTTCCAAGAGAGTGTCCCTTGTGTTGCAACCTGTGTGGCATTTGGTGTCTGATACAGTGTGCACAGGTGAAACATACTAGTATGAAGGGTTGGTATATAATAATAAAACAGATCTGTAGTAAATGATTTTGGAGCCACAACTGAATACTGCTATTTGTAAAATGAAAAAACATTAATTGATGTTAATCAATCTTAGTACTTAATAGCAAGGAACTCAGAATAGGCTCAGGATTGTAGCTCTAACATGGGTTGTAATTGTAATATATGAATTGCCATGACAGATGATATCATTTCATCTTGTTCAGTCGAGGCTGGATCTGAACATTGTGGGTGTGAGGGTGAAGCCCACAATGAACTACAAGTCCCATACCTTCAGCATGGAGCATAGCTTGTATACTCACAATCTGAGTACATGCTATTGTTTCCAAGGTCTTCAATTACTTATGTGTTGTCAGTGGAATTACCATGAACATATGGCTACAAGTGATGGTTAACTAGAGGTTCTAGATATAGCTAGCATTGCACCTGCACCTCATCTTGGTCACATACTCGTTCTGTAACTGTGATCCTGCCAGGCTTCAAATGTCCATTATGAACAATATCTGTTTATCAGGACCTTGGCCCTCTTCAACAAGTCGAGACTTGGCTACAATACAACACTACCAATGATATTGAACTAGGCGATGTTAAGCCTGATTTCATGGAAGTGCCAATATTCCTATGATCTTGACGGTGCTCTTGAAATTCTACCTCTGACACTGAATTCTGCATTGCGTAAATTATTTGTTTGGATTCGGCTGTCCACTCTTTCTAGGTACTACAAGTGGAGTTATTTCTCATTTCAGCTAGCAAGCAGAGGAAATTGTGATTGATGTAATGAGTCAGCAAACACGAGTAAGATTATCAAAAGAAAAAGTAGAAACAGATCATGAACGACTCGAAAGCGAGTAGTACATATACATCGAAACTCGACCATAAAAATTTGAAGGAAAGAAATTTGAAGGAAAGTTGAGAGTCGAGGATTGTAGAGTGATGAGCGGTGGTCTTCAATCTGGAATGCCATATCCACAATTGCCCATAACTGTAAATGAATTATTCCGCTGGTTTCATACCTAACACTCAATGATCGTTAACAATGGCGCTAAGAGGCTTGGAGGATTCTCACCAGCGTTAATCCTAAAATATACGCATATGCCTCCAAACAGCCCACCCCAGCTTGCAATGCTGTCAAGACAGTATCCAGACTTGTGATAAAAGTCTCTAATCCAATGATTTTCACCACGATTGTGTACCAATCTGTGGGTGGTAAGGTACAGAACCCGCTGTCAACGTAGCATTTGGGATGAGACGCAAACGCAGCCTTCTTCAAAGAATCGCATGTTACACGCTCCGTCGATTCTACCATTGGGACGAGAGCAAACTGGAGGCACTGCATTGTGTCGAGTACCCAAGTTTGACCCTCAGGGCTCAGATCTCCGATGTATTCATCGAACCTCTCGCAGTAGTAATAACCATATCCTAACGGATATCCGCTTGGCCCACAATGGTATTGTGATTCCAAACAATCCACATAAAAGTTGCACGAATGATTAATGGGATCGGTGCAGTAGGATGGCAGAGATGCTGTGGAATTGATCTGACGTGAGGAGATGCCCACAGAGCTGAGTGACGCGGAGGTGTCTACGGTAAGGGCTCGGATAGAGTTCGCCAGGCCGATGAGGGCGAGAAGACTAAGAGAGAGTCGAACCATGGATTCGTTGGTATGTCTGCAGCTAAATGTGGTGCGTAATGCTGGGACTTGAGATTCAACTGAAAAGCCAGGTTTAAATAGACTTGTACTTCTCTGGAACTAGCCAAGTTTGAATCAGTTCCTTCTTGACGTTGTAAGGGGAGAATAAGCGGCCGCATTGTTGATCGTATGTGTTAATCATTCAAATATCATGATTAGCTACTATTTGATTGACCTGATTTCCTGAACAAAAGCCTCGGTCAGAGGATACAATCACACTCCCGCATTGACCCTGAAATACTGGAGAAATCATTTTGGCGGAATGAAACAAGCCGAGTATGATCTTCGCTGTCAACCGGTTACCGTCATTGGAATCTGTCAACAGATGATAGTACAGACTCCCGAGAGGCACGAGTTGGGCACGAGACACATCTAAGCAGTGGGATACGGAAGAGAATAGTTACATATATTCATACCTGGAAATGATATAGCGGGGTGGCTTGGAAGGAAAGTGCCCGGATTGTCTAGTAGACAGGTCCAGCGGACAAGTGCTAGGAGAAGGTTGAAACGTTGAAGGCTAACCCCGAATTATTGAAAGCATCCCGCCGTGTCGTACCAGACGCATGTACGCTTTCCTCACAATCGCAATATGACAGCACCAGTCCCTGTACCAGAGCTTGTTGTGATGGCAAGCATAAAGGATTGTTAACGCAGGACATCGAATAACAAACACCCTGAAATGCTCGGAAAATCATTTTGTCAGAATGAAACAGGCCGACTGTAGTCTTCGCTTGTCAACTGTCATTGGCACATCTAAGCAGTGTGACACAGGAAGAGAATGGTTTTGTTCATACCTGGAAATGGTGTAGCGGGGTGGCTTGGAAGGAAAATGCTCAGATCGTCTCGGTGGACAGGTCAAGTGGACAAGTGTTAGCCTGAGCTCAGAGCTGGTGGTGTCCCGTTGGCGGCTTGTCAATCAAACTCCAGGTAAAATTCACTGTGAATAGTATTAGGAGCTCTCAGAGATGTTGAACACACGAGAAATTCAACGCTTTGAAAGTCGGTTCACAACCAGATACAAGCTCGGGATAATACTTGGAGACAAAGAAGTCCACTGTCAAGGTCACGATCTATCAAAAGTCTATGTAAAAACTTGGTAAACTTACACGCAGCACATCTCCCCCACGCAGCGCGCAGAATCAAGTCTGCCCCTCCAAACCTCGTCCCATCCCCTGGGCATGGCCTACACCTCGTAGTTAGTAATTCACGTCCCCCTCAGATGCGATCACCTTCTAAGACTTCGAAAGTACCCCGCCGAGTAAAAACATACAAGCCACATTGTTGACCCCAATCGATATCACAACCCGTCAGTATTTTGTAGCGGATTGTGACCGCGACTTGACGCCGCAAGCCGGACCCTTACTCGTTGTATGCTACCTACCTTTTTACATCATCCGAAACGTTCAAACCAAATATATTTAGCCTGGTGGGGACTGTAGTTTTTAGCTTGCCCAAAGAGGAGAATTTTTGAGTAACAAAGCATCATAAATTGCTTTCTTCGTCTTTTCGTTTCGCAGCGAAATTCGTTTTGTGACCTGTCTAGAGTCTTGGCCAATGGAAGAAAGTCTTTGAGACCGTTGTATTCCTTATTTTAGGGAGAAGAGTACGACATGGGGACTTCAAAATACCTCAATGATGTTGAGTATGACATTTAGATTACCTAGCTGCCAGACGACGGTTGGCACGAGCAAGTACTACGAACTGGTGTCCTATCGCCGGCAAAATCTGGACTGAATACATTTGGCTTCATTGTGAGATCGAGCGAAATCTCTTGAATACACAAAGGATGGAGCTCCAAAGTCGGTTCACAACTACAAGGTGATGCTTCAGAGTCGAGGGAGACGTTTAACGGTGACCTCGAAACTTGAAGCTTCAAGAAGGTTGACTTCGAAGATGATGATTGATCCTACTATCTACACGACCAATGAAAAAGAAAGACGGATTCAATAAGGTTCAATACCAAGATAACGAATACGAAAACGATCACGACGGGTATATTCCTTCAGCCAAACACGCTCCACGAGCATCCTAGACTGGATTGGTTTGAGCATTTCCAGTGCCGTAGCAGGCGAAGGCAGATTTCGCGGGTTGTGTGCCGTCATGGCACTGGCCAATGGAAGGAAGACCTCTAGACTGTCATATTTCTGACTCGAGTGAGGACAGACAACACATCACTAAAGGCTGAACTTACTTCGATAGTTTGGCGTATGACATTGCCCAGTTGGTAGACATCAACCTTCCATGGATCGTAAGGACGATCGATGAGTAACTCGGGCACAGATCGGTCCTGGCCATTGCGTCCAGTAATTGTTTCCAGCTCATCAACAGCGTAGCGTTTAGACAGTCCAAAATCAATGAAGTAATACTGAACGGGTCGAACCGACCAGCGAGAGTGCCACTTCAAATGGTCTTTTACCCCATCGTGTGTGAATGTATTGGCGAAGTGAACACCACGTGGAATTACTTTGGAGGCATCCATCATGATGTTGAGCTCACATGCATCTCTAGAAGTGGATTGAGTTAGTCGTCATTCACTCTAAAGGTGGATAGTACCTGTGGGCAATGCCGTGCTCATGTAAAAAATCTAAACACTGTAACTCTGCCCAAGTAATGAATTGGCCAAAAATGAAGTCGAATTACTAACCTTGATTAATTGTTCCACCATCTCTGCAAACTCTCCAACACGTCTGAACGGCACTAAGTTGAAAGAGACAAGCATTGGCGTGATGATCAAAGCTTTTGACTCATCGTTAGGCACCGGAAGAATATCAAGAATCGGTACAGTGTGATTACGCTCCTCGCGGGGCAGACCTCTCAGGTATTGGGCAATCGATACCTCCCGTCGCTGCGTATCAACACACTTCATAACAACCTTGACGCCATCGCTAATTCGAATTGCATCCATGAGGTACGTCCTCTATTTTTGGTTTGGTAAATTCGAGAAATAACTAGCAAGTTGTCGTACCGTCATTATTTGCGCGTCCTCAAATTCCGATAGGTTTCTCTTGCGCATGTCGCAATTCCTCCAAGATGGTATCCAGTCAGGACGATAGCGTGGCCGCAGTCTGTACCCATGAGAAGACAGAAAGGGTTCCAGCCTAACCCAGAACATCTCCCTGTCTGTGAGCCTACCAAGGAATATGTTGGCGTTAATATGAGGGGCCACTTCGAGGACCTTCTTGAGAACGTCCGGAGCCTCCTTCCACTTTTCTGACATAGTTTCATGCCATGCATTGGGTCTACTTACTGTACTGACGAGTATAAGGACTCACAAACGACATGGGTTACCGGCTTCAAGTCCAGTCCGATCTCGTGCAAATAATAACAAGCGCTTGAAACTCCGCTAGACACTGCGGACCGGAAAGCCGGTTCACAATTGATCTCCGACACAATTACGAGTGTACCACACCTTTTCTAGACGGTCATGGCGTTTATTGCTCTCCGCAAAGCGATCTTGCTGCCAGAGCAACTTCAATACTTCCAAACCTCGAAAACACGGGAGGAGGTCCTATTCTATATAGAGGCTTTGAATAGTGCTGTTGTCGGTGTCAAGCTTTCGGACGAATGTTCACAATCACCAGTAAGCAAGTTTGTGATATCATCTCGTCTTGTAGGCTCATAGTAGTGTAGGGAGTTACAACAATTCTCGACATCCTGTCACGAATAGAAGAGACCACGAAATCAATACCTCCAGTAGAAAACGCAGCGTCTAGATTCGGAAACCCCGCTTTTCGAACGTTCTACGATAAAGTTACCGAGGTACGTTTTATAACCACTCCAAGCAGGATTTTGACACTTAGACTCCTCTCGGAGGCACTAGATATCACCTAGTCTCCATGCCACTCTTCCAGGATTACCGCCTGACGCGGTGATCGAACTGCAGGGCTACTTTAACGAGGCGTGGGGCAATCGGACGAGGATCGATTACGGGAGTGGGATGGAACTCAATTTTCTGTGTTGGCTGTGAGTTCTTCGTATAACAGTTGTCATACTATGGTTTACGCTTCAAATTTTCTAGGATCTGTTTACAACGACTTGGTGTCGTTTCGGAGAGTGATCACAAAGCCCTTGTCATAAAAGTATTCTGGAGGTGAGCTTCACGTCACTAGTTTCATTTGCTTGTTAAAGGGTATCCTACAGGTACATTGAAGTTATGCGTGTATTGCAATCTACGTATTGGCTCGAACCTGCTGGGTCACACGGAGTTTGGGGTCTCGATGACTACCATTTCCTACCGTTTTTGTTTGGGTCTGCTCAGTTGCGAGGTATGTACTTTTTTTACGATTGAGAATCATTAGCGCCCCAAGGAATTGCTATGGGGTGCAGGGCTCCTGTGATCAGTTTTATCTCGTCCTCTCCAAAAACACGCCAGAGAAAATATAAATGCTGACGTTATGTTCGTAGGTCATAAGTACATCCGTCCTAAAGCGATCCACGACGCCGAGGTCGTAGAAGAATACGCAAAGAATTACATCTATTTTGCGTGTATCCAATTCATCAACTCAGTGCGTCATCTTCCCCAGTGATATCCCGACAGCTACTCATTTTCCTATTAGATCAAGACTGCATCTCTACGATGGCACTCTCCCATGCTTGACGATATCTCTGCAGTACGTAGTTCCCTCTTCTGTCAGAAACACTTCACTGACACCGTAACGCAGGTCAAGACTTGGGATAAAGTGAACTCAGGCATGATCAAGATGTATCAGGCAGAGGTACTAGGCAAACTTCCTGTCATGCAACATTTTCTCTTTGGCTCCATCCTCCCTTGGGATGGACCAGCTCCGCCTTCTACAGACGACACTGATGACGCACATCGGGGCCATGTGCATGCCCTTCCGCCCGGACAGAGAGAGATGGGATGGGGCAATTGTTGTGGGATCCCTGTGCCATCGGCGTTTGCGGCTGCCCAGGCAGAAAGTAGGGGAGATAGACAGAAGGCCTTAAAGCTGGATGGGCCTGGAATACGACCGGTCCCGTTTGACTGAATTCGATAGGAATGTAATTTGGTTGGTTAAATAATCCCATGAGAAGACCATGAAGTGAGCGTGACTGCAACTCAGGAACAAGCCGTCTTAACATCGCGCAAGCCACGCGATTTTTCCGACTTTTCACACCTTAATTTTACTACAACTTGAAACTTCGACAAGCGGAGCCCGGTTTCTATGTACCTGGAATAATTTCTAGAAAATCTCGCCCCACGTACATGTCCTTATTATATAGTGACCACACCCCCCACACATCCCAACAGTGTTGCATCAATCGTGTCCTTATACATCCCCTCAATCCACGCATCAAACTCCTCAAACAACTTCATCGCAATCCCACCCTCCGTCTTGGCCGACTTCTTCCCGGGCCACATAGCCTTCTCTTGAAGACCAACGAAATTAACAAGTAGCTTGCCATCAGGATTACCAGCATCCAGTTTGAGAACGAGATCGATCGTCCAGGTATCCTTGCCGTAGAAGGACGCCTCTTTGACACGGTGGCGCGCGTACTCGCTTGGTGGATTGTCGTCTAGATTCCATTTCAGGACGTGGGCGTCGAAAGCGACAACTAAAAGAAAGGAAAAATCAAGGCCCGCAAGCTACAAAAAGTGGTGAACATACCTGTCCAGATGACCCCAGGATGATCAATCTGCAGCGTCAAGCTCCGCGTCCCAGCAGCGAGGTCCTTGACGTCGTCGATGGCCGAGATAGAAAAGCCGTTCCCAGTAGCTGTCCAGGGTGACACGTACGAGGGATCAACAGGGAGTTTTACCTTATGCGTCGTGAGGAACTACGGACACAGTTAAGTTGAGTAGGGTAATAAAACATCTTCTTTCGGAGAACCTACTGCCGAGAAGGGGTACAGAGAATCCCATTCCGAGTTATAATCATTAATGGGGACAGGGGTAAGGGCAATGGACGCATTATCGGTGCTCTCAGCCCAGCCATAGACGAAGTCATCCACAATGCGATTCGCTAATAAGTCGAATCCAGGTGCACCATCTGCCGACGCGATATGCAGAGATTGCTCGTGAGTGGTTATCTTCAGGTCATGGAAAATAAGCCACAAAAGAGAACGAAAACTGGAGTCGAGTTACGTACATTCTCTAGGTGAAGGACAAACAGCCGTTTCTGGTGCATATCATCAAAGGGTGCCCTCATCGCAAAGACAGCGACAAGCACTGCAGTGACCACGCTCATGAACACAACACCGCGCCGGAGGGCTCTCGGGCCGAATCGATGTGCAAGAGGTATCACGAGCGGCAGCGACAGAGCACCAATGCTCGAAACGATGGTAGCGATCAAATTATCCGCAGGGGCGTCTGCACCGATTCGACCAGTCTCCAATCAAGTCAGCGTGAGTTCCACATCAGAAGTACATGAAACAAAGAACGGCCATACCAAGGGAACAAAAACCTCGACAACAGGAATGAGGAGTAGCACCCCACCAAAAAGCGGGAATGCCTGTCCAAGCGCGTAGGTACTGAGCGCGATCTCGTTTGCGCTGCCGCTAAACAACGGGTTCAACAGGGTCGCGATGAATATAGGAAGCGCGGTAAGGAAGAACACCGCTGCAGAGCCGACGCCGAGTAGCTGGACTACGAACGCCGAGCTAGTTTGTAGGAGAAGGAGCGCGGTGAACACCGTGTGTTCGCTTATGGGGCCTATGAGGTGTTGCGAGAGGAGGGCGCCTGAGGTGATATTAGGGATAGTAAGGAACGAAGAAAGGAGTGCGTACCGAGTAGAGCAGCAGGTGCATATAGAACGATAGCTGAATATTCATTGGCGAACCAACTCATGCCTTTTCCCAATACATAGCGCAACAAAAACGCCACGACGTTCGGAACCAACAACGTGCCCATCAGACCCGCGACGACCGCGATCGCACCCCGCGCCTGTCCACTCCAGAAGGTGCCGCCCGGGGTGGGGTTTTGATAGGTTGATGCGACGAAGATGATGGAGGCTAAAAAGAGGGAGGTGTAGATGATCTTAGCGGTTGTGAAGGAGTAAATGAAGAAGTGCCCGAGGTATGAGTAGAATACTGTTGTGGGACGGGTATATGTTGTTAGAGTGGGTATAGGTGAGCCTTTGGCTGAGAGGTAACGGAGGAGAGCGAGGGTGTTTTCAGCCATGTTCTGTGGGTGTGTATTAGATTTGAAATAAGGGGGAAAAGAGGCGACGAGTTCACTTGTGCTACTCCTGGTTGAATATTCTCTACTAGATCCTGCAGTGAACAGCATGAGCGCCAATAAACCCTTTGAGGTTACGTTCTGACTACCTTTCGCATATGATAGAGATAGCTGTTCCCGACAACCGCCATCTATGTAATCATCAGCATCAAGGACTCAAGATGAAATAGAAAAAAAGCTCACATCCAGTCCGGTAACATTCAAGTACTGTTCAAACTGTCGGAAGTCAGTGCTAGTGACTTTGAGTCTCAAGCGCTTCGAACAGGGGGAGAGACTTACTCAGAGAGAATGATACCAGAGCTGAAGATGTCATTGGCGAAGACTGTTCCGTAGGGCCTGTGACGATTTTTCATTAATTCAGAGAGACAACGGATCAACGTACCTGGGAACATGCGAATACGCCTGGATCATTTCTTCTGAGGTGGCCTGAAACAGAAGCTCACGTCCCTTTGTTCCGGCTGCTTCGAGGTTGATGACAGCCCGTACACTGACACACATCGAATTGTTAGATGGGAACAGGAGGAGCGGGAAAACGCAACTCACGTCGAGGCGATCGGGTGCTGGGTTGAAAAGAGATGAGAAGCATCTTGCAATGACTCTTCGGCATTATTGAATACTTCGGACGCGTCAGGGTGGACTAAGACGCGTAAACGTATGTAAAGAAAACTTACGCATGATAATAGCATGTTTTGGCGACCAGTCGGGGGTGTTAATGAGCACCCGCATGCAATCCAGCATGACTCCGACAGGAAGAGCATCATCAGCTGCGCCTGGGCTGGGTAAGGTGCTATCCAGGTGCGCGTTGACCAGCACCGCATGTTCCTTGCCTTCCGGTGTGCCATCGGAAATGCGCACCACGATATTCGTGAGGTCCACGTAGGTCTTATAGAGACGCTTGGTCATCATGTCAAATCTGCACATTTCAACATTAGAATTCTGTTGGGAAAGCTCACACGGCTGCAACGCACCGATGACTGCCTCTGCCTTCTTGTCGCCAGACTTCACACTCGAGCTTCCGTCCCGTAGCCGCGACGACCTCGTCGCAATTGCGTTTAACTGCCTCTGCCTGCTGTACCATCCATGTATCCGCCAAGGCATGTTCCGCTGTCCCTACAGTCCGATACCCAATGTCCTCTGAAAGATATTTTGCGAATCCAAGAATCCGGGTCTCTGATATTTGAGGTAGATTAGTTACGGGGTCAGTCCTATGTTCACTTGCCATCAGAAAATGCGTGGTGTTGCGAAATGAAACTCTCACAAATCCGTCAATGGTTCAGGAAGAGCTGCATAAAAAAAGATTTAGAAAAAGGACAGATGTCATCAGCCACGTTCCACCGAAGCCAGGGTCACGCGTACCAGAATGCTGCTTGTACGCCAGATATGGGGCACAGATAAGAACAGGCGCTAGGAAGAACAGAGAGCGAACGGGGCCCCAGCGAGGGGCAGACATGTTGGTCGACGTCCAAGAACAGTCAAACCTTGTATGTCGTGGCGCCTTCCGCGGCGCAGAAAAGCCTCCGGTTGTGATCGGTCTCAGGTGAGCACATGGCGGATTTGAATTTCTTTTCCCGATAGAGGGACTCCGAGCATGTTATAACGAATTTTCGTACTGCGAAACTGAGTCTCCATCGCTGCTCTCTCATCCCGCTCTCAAAAGAAGTTCCCGGTACCTTTTGCTACGATGTCGCCATGTTCAATTCACTCAGCTAGCTTGCCGTCCTACGCGCTCCGAACAATGATTTCTTGACTTTTCCTGACAAGCTTTGTTCAGGTACATAATGCACATCATTAAGTATACAATTGGATCTTGTAGACTAAGTAAGTCTTGAATAATTGTACACGATTCTCACAAGCCTCTCATCCGAACAGCTGCCCTGTCGCACTATCCCTGCGATATTGCTGCAGTTTGTTGGAGCTGATACGTGTGTTCGAGAATTGTAACTCGGCTGGACTGGTCTTGTCCTACACGCGGGCGTGCATCCTTAGTTGACGGCTCAAGCTGTAGTAAACCATTACTCACGAGTGCACGAAAGTCATTAGAATCCCGGAAGCTACCGTCGAGGTGCATTGTCACAAGTTCTCGTTCTTCAGCTCTCGACGGCCTCCTCGGCGGAACATCGCTAGATTCATCGTCGGCATGGCAATCAGAGTCCGATTCCTTCTCTTGCGATACTACAAGTGAACTGTATTTCTCCCTGAAGCTCCTAGCGCGACCCCGTTTCTTCAGCGGTGGGATGAACCCCTCGTGGCGTGGCTTCTTCCTCATTTGCCAGTTGTCGTTATCAACATCCCCAAGTTTGGTCCCCTTGACCTTCCGTGCGGGAATCCTCTCATAAAGAACCCAGTCATCGTAATCGCAGTCAGAAGATTGGTTGTACTCCTTCTCGTAACTGGCAATGTGTGCTTTCAGTTCCGTATCCTCGTGGAAATCGCCCCATCTGTTTTCTGAGCCTGCCATGGTAGTGACTGATTCCGTTCCGGAACAGTAGACAGTCTCATCGTCAGAAGGAGAAGAGGCAGTGCGGGGCATGGTTGAATGCGAGTAGTGGAGTTCTGCGAGGGAGACTGAATGCGAAGACGTCTGTGTCTGTATGAGCAACCCTGCAGTGGAGAACCAGTATTTATAGGCGACCATGTGGCACATATTTAGAGACAGTCCTAGTGAGAGAAACAATTATTGCCACAGTCAGAACAATGGGCTGGCAACCAAGCACGGCCCCGGCAAGATTTCGTAAAAAGAGTACAAATGTCAACGTCATGGGGGAAGATCCCATCAGACAGCTGGATTGACCATCGATTGACCATTGTTATTCTGCAAGGATTAATGCGCATTTGATGCGCTTGTTCTTTGCTTATACATACTTACTCCCTAGGCTTACACGCAGCCAAGCAACGAGGCAAAGAAGTTACGGTTGACAACCTCAGGCTTCAGGAGGGTCCAGTCTAAGTGCGCGCTGCACAGGTTCAGAGACAAAGAAAGAACAATAGGGCTGATGAGTCATCATGGGTACAATTCAAAGACAGGTCTACCTGTTTTTCCGAAGAATATCCATGGTCGTCTCAGTGCATCATCGACCATGCCTGGAACTGCAGATGAAATAGGGGAAACCGCACAATCTGCGATTTCTAAGATGCATACAGAATGTAGTCAGGTTACTTTCGATTAGATACCAGGAATGAGAGAACTGGAAAGAACATTCAATGACGATTCGAGAACATAGCAGGAGCGCGACTGACAGCAACGACTTGTTCTGGAGAAAAAGAATAGAATTCACTTAGACTCGTAACTATAGCAAGGGTCAACTCTACGAAAGCTTGTCTCCGGAGGGAACAGTCACCGGTCTAGAATCTTCTAGAATTCACTCTCAATTATCACCAGTATCCCCAATCCTCCTCCTCCGACTAATCTTCCCAGCCTCTCTCCACCTTCTCTTCCACTCCCTCGTCAACTCAACCTTCGACTCTTCCCATCTCTTCCTAATATCCTCCTCCGTCCCTGTCCGATAAAACTCAACAGCCGGATCGCGCCAATGCCACTTGTTCTCCAGCGCCACCTCTAAGATGTCTTTTGGCCGTGCCTTGGTGCTTGAACCTGCAGATGAGGCATGGGGGAAGAAGAGAGGGAGTTTGGGGTTGAGCTGGGGTGCGACGTAAGTTGGTACTGGGATGCTGGGGGCGGTAGTGCTGTGAGTGGGCTCTTGAGGGTGTGAAGGCTCGGTCTCGGTGATAGCGAATGGGATCTCGTCGTCGAGTTCGAGGTCGAGATCGAGATGCCCAAGAAGAGAGAACCCAGCTGGTGTAGCAGGTTAGACCAAGATCATGATAGTAGTGACAGACATACCATCCTCCTCGCGTGGTGCGAACAGGTCTTTGAGTTTGATGGCCTGTTGTTTCTTCTCGGTAGACGGTTGTGGGACAAGCGCCTCCGTTTCTACTTCGATAGGTTCAACAGGGGTTTCCTTTTCATTGTGTTTTTGGAGCGAGACTGGCGTATCATCGACATTCATGGGCACAACCTCGAAGTCTCCATCGTCATTTGCATCTACCACCATCCGATGCCGTTTCGCAATGTTGGTTTCGTCGACGTCAGAATCAACACTTTCTCTGCCCACCCAGTCCCCATCATCCTTGTTTCCAAAGAGGGACGTGAGAAGATCGAGAGTTTGTTTCTTCTCGGCCGCAATGTCGGTGTTGTTGTCGGCAACAACAGAGGTGTTGACCAGAGGCGGGGGTGCTGGGGGCGGGGTGCTCTCGATGACTTTCAAGGTTACCGTCTTCCCTGCTTCCTCTACTGCCTCTCCCGCTGCAACATCAGCCTCTTCTTCCTCTTGAGAAGCCTCCGCCTCGCTCTCATCGGAATCATCCTCCACCTCTGGCCCCTTCTTCCTCTCTTCTTCTCTTCCTACATCCGTCATCTCCATATCCAAAAACATGCCCTTCAGATGTACACTTCCATACCTCGTCATATCAATCATCCTCCTCCTTGCACGTGTGTCAGGCTCCCGCACCTTCTTCTTCACCTTGCCAGCCTTCCCCTTCGACAATACCTTATCCTCCTTCGGCGGAGGCAAAGGACGCGAAGGGCGCATACGCATGGGCCTCAGGGTCCTCCCGAGGGGAGTCACCGTCCAGGCGCCGCGGGTGGCGACGTTTTCGGGGGTGACGAGAGACATGTCCGCGGCCTCTACACCGCCATAACGACGTTGTTTTTTCTTAGGCGGTTCGAGGGATGCTGCTTCGCGCTCCGCGGCTAGCCTGTAGATTCATTTCTCAGCAGTAAGGAAAGCTAGGTATGGCTGAATGCACACCTTTCGGCAAAATCAGGTTTGGCCTCTCCAATTCTTAGTTTAGCGCCTTTCCATGTGGATCCACTGAGTAAATTAAGACCTGAGACCTGTTCAATAATCAGATTGTCTTGTAAAGTCCAGAGAGGTTGACGAACATCTAGAGAGCTTTCCCTGGGTCGTTTCAAGGGTTACATAGCCAAATTTTCGTGGTTGACCCGGACCGTTTGGTAGACCAAATCCATCGACGGCTTTTACGGTTCCAAAAGTTGACAGTCGTCTCAAAATATCATCAGAAGTTAATGCGGGTGTAAGACCTGAGATATGTAGCCTTTTAACGATAGTTTCATCCATCAGAGGGCCTAGCTCGCTGTGCCAGGGCGTCGAAAAAACGATGAGCAGAAGAATGAATCTGGAGGACGGTAGCTCCGATATCAAACAAAAACAAACCGGACACAACACTCCCGCCGAACTTCTTCGTTGCTATTCGCCATCCTCTCTTTCTTAGACCTTCTTTGCGCTCGACGACCATGCAGAGCACTCCATTTACAGTGGCTGGGATGTCGTCCTCGACGAGCTCACACCATTCTCCTAACATCAATCCGTGGGGCAGCACGAGTGGTGGCCCAACTCAACTGGGTTCCAGTTTTGGAGAGTCGCTTTCGCAGTCTAGAACCCATTACCACCCAGGTTATTTACTGGTAAGAACCGTGCATACTGGTTTCCAGTCTCGTATTTAATAGAACGCGTCCAGTCATCACAAAATAACGTAGGGTTCGGTCAAACAAGTGTGCGGGAGGTACATTATTAACCAGACTTTATAGGCTTCCCCTCAGGGGAATCCACGCGTAGACGAGATGCCTATTGTCAAAACAAAGGCGAAGATGAATCATATGCTATCACGAGGCCCATCAGATTTCGGGATGAGCTCAATGTTCGAAAGTACAAGGTATGGGCAGGCTCTTGACATTGAAGTCTTGCCTAAATCGCCTTATCAGACAGCGAAAAAATCTCGCAGACGAAGACGCGCCACCCACCAACTCCGTGAATGATATCCCCAACGAGGTGGGGTTTACATCGTCCTCTCCTTTCCATGCCTCGAGGAGGGTACGTCCTCGCTTAGCAAGATTAGTTTGCCTTTGAGTACTCACTTGGTACTTACAGGACTCCGCTGACGAAGTCCCACTATTTGCTCGCCGCCCTCAACGTCCACCAGCGACACCACAACAACCAACACAAGCCCAACAGCCTATCTACATCATCGTATTCGGCTATCCTCCGGAGAAATATAGTGCCGCGGTAGACTTTTTCCAGTCTTTGGGAGCGACGACGGATCCGGACCCTCACTTGGAGATTTCAAACTGCTTCCGTATAGGATTCACAGATGCCGGAGATGCGCTGAGGGCGGTCCGGAAGAACGGGGAGGTTCTCAGTGGGAGCTATATGGTTGGCACTAAGTGGGCAGTAAGTATTCCTTCGTCAATCCCCTCCTAACTCCCTCCAATCGAGGCACTCACTCTGCTTTATAGGACCAAGCACAAGCAGAGGCTGTCCTCAGTCAGATTCAGTCCGCACCTACACAGGTCGCGGAGTCGCCTCACGACAATGAGATGGCCGTTGACGAACCCTCACCCGCGTCGCAGAAAGGTACTACGACTGCTAACCTGAAAGGGGGAGCGGGAGGGAAGTACAGTACGCCAAGTAAGCTCGCCCCCGCGACTGCTGCGTTCAGAAAACACAACGCCGATGCCGTGGCAACCCCGCAACCGCAGCGGGGGTGGAGTTCCATCACCCCTGGACAGACAGCGCACCAATCGCAACCGCAGACCCAGGCTGGTGCGCCGCCGAATTCGAGTACGCCAAATAAGGGTATGCTTGGACAGGTGTCAGATTTAATCTTCGGGTGGTAGATTGAGTGGTTATAGGCGGCTGGTGGATTCGCAATGTGGTGGGAGATGAGAGATGGATGCTGGCCTCGATATTGCTGTTTTTATCCTTTCGTCGTGCGCAGCAACATTGACCGAGTGGCGAGATCCTTTCTAGGAGTTTGACGTTATTATGCATGTTGGTTTAACTGAGACGAATTGCCTCAGAGATGAACTTTTCATTTCCGAGTCGGGGTTCCGTACATTTCGCAATTACATATGTCACGGGTTCATGGCATGTGCTCTGTAACCTGCTGCCGATTAGAATGCCATCACTATGTGTAACTTTCTTGCTACTTGGCTCAGCCTACTCGTCCCTGCAGTGGGTATGCCGGTGACTCACTGTATCATCCAGTTTCAGTAAGTGACCCCAAGTTTGGTGGTGGCAGCCTAAGTACGATTAAACCGCCATTAACATCACAGACAAGTTTAATCTCACCTCTCTCCATTGCCAAAGCCGACTCCCTTCTTTGCAACTCCACAGTCCGTAGATTTCGCAATATCCAGGGTACTGGTGTTGCTCGAAAGTATCTAATTCTCCGGTAAAATCATACCATGAGAATCTGAATCAAAAAACCCGATTTCATCGTGGGTTTGGGAGTCCATACATTTCATGTGGTCTATCCAGATTAGGACGCATTCAGTGCCACCGGTCATGAAAATGTAGCGCTCGCTTTAGGCTGACTTAGAGTCATTGCCTTTGACTAATGAGGAGAATAGATCGCCGGAGTTCTATCGCTTTCTCGGCTCGCATTGATTAGACAAACATCCTAGCAGAATTGGGGCCTCGAGCATCTATCGGCGAATTCTACATAGATAGAAAAGGTATACGAGCTGACATCATCGATAAGACGCCGATGGAGATGACTCATACACAAGCCACCGTCGTGCTATCTAGTTACTCGCTTCGACTCTTTCATACTATCCACAAGATCATATGGCTGATATATAATCCGGCTACATAAAAGTCTGTAAAAGACGAGGGATCAGGGCATACTAAAGTCGAGTTTTGTTGATACTATTGGTATAATTAATTGGCATCGGCGGGTTCAGGGCACACCCTGTAGTTGATCACCGTACTTCCTTACCACACCACCTGCCAATTCTATCTTCATTGCCGAGGGAGCTATATAAAGCGAAGGCGTACGATGGCCGTCATATATTTTCAAATCTGTAGTCTGTAATCAGAACTCATCAGATTTCAATTAATTTCAGTATCTTGGAATAAATCATGAGGTCACTTTGTGGCGCACCTCAGGTCGTAATACTAGACACTAACGATATTTATGTCAGTTTGAACCCATACACTACCTTGTATATTTCTTAGTTTGCAGATGCACTGATGACTACATACATCATGTCCATTGTAGAAGGAAATTTTCAGAAACTGATCTGGGTGACGCCAGGACCCGGGAATGAGTACAAATGAGCTTTGTCCGGTCGCGGATTTCCAGAATTTTCCTCGTTTTATCGGAAAATAATATGGCCCTTGAAGTTCAACCGATGAATACCAGAAACGTTCAGCGGCATGCACAAAAATCGCCCGGAATGCTTGAGATGGCGTATCCCACCTGAGTTCGGATGATGTATCCAATATTTTAGCACTCACAAGAACAGGAAATCCGTGCCTTTTTACTTGCGTTGAAGTTGTACAGATCACAAACCTGCCTCCTGCTGAAAAGAGTGCGGAAGCAAGCGACGGGCCGAATCTCAGCGGACTCCGAAAAGACTGATCCGCGTACTGATGTGAAGACGGCTTGTTGCGAACCTACATATCATCACGGCTTAACCTTGAGCTTCCATCCACTTAACGCCAGTAAGTAGCTTGATTTTTGACAGACTACACTGCCATTGCTTCACCTTTCGAATGACACTCTCATTAACTCGTTAAGGGATGACAACAACGCTTTCGGTCATGTTCCAGTGAGACGCCGTCGCGATATGGTACCTTGTGGCTGATAAGAAGTAAGAAGATCGGCAATGCTCCGGAGATGTCGAAAATCATCAGGAGGTAGCAACCTACGGTTGGGCATATATCAAGCGTATTATGGAGATCCTGTTTCAAAAATGCATCTTGCATTCATGTAGTGCTAGCCTTGCATGGAGCAAGAGGATTGCGTCACGGATGGAGAGTTTCGTCCTTGTCCGTTTCCAACTTGGGTCTAGATCTCCGCGTACCTCGCCTCTTTGTGGAATGGTTTGATGCCGATGTAAACCCTCGCTACACATTGTCGATTGGTCAGTTGACAATTACACCTAAAATTATATCACTCTACAGATGTTCTGGGCGCGACCAAATCGTGGGATCTATCCGGGCATTTCCCATGCCGCCACGAAGTAGGGTTTTGCCTCCTTCTGGCCGTCGCAGAGATTCCAAACGTTAAGTGTTCTCATTGGGATACACTCCCGACGAACATCATTGTCCGGTCAAACCGTGTCTTTTTCTGAGACCATCGATGTTCAAAATGTCCTGGCCTCCTTGTTTTAGAATTCCCGCTCTCTTTAAACTGCCATATAGGTGGCGAACACCCTCGTCAGGTCCTCCCGACGACATGGGCTCTAGGTACAGGTTTCGCATCGTTATTTGGTGAGTGGCTATTCGACAGACGTCGATTGACCCTAATCACAATCATCTACCCAGTGGGGCTGGCATTGGTGGCTTGACTGCCGCAGGTCACTTCTAATCCGGTATTTTTGCCTGCAGTACATGCTGACTCGTTTAGGACCCATCAGCTGCCTTATCGGCATATCCTGACATCGACGTCGGGATATACGAAGCCGCCACACACTTGACCGAGCTAGGCGCTGGAATAGGTATATTTCCCCGTAAGACCTCAATAATAGCGTCCTTCGATATTGTGAATGCGTACTGACGTCCTTTGATAGGTCCTTGGAAAGTCGTACAGAAATTGGGTATCGAAGACGAGCTCCTCAGATGCTCCGAAGTAAAACGGAAAGAAGGCCCAGGTATCCTTTGCTCCTCCTGTCATCATGATTTATTTATACCGAGACCTGTCATCCTTCAGTACCTGCCTTTAGGTACAGAAAGAGTGACCAGGAGACAGGATTCGATTTCTATACCTTGGTGACGAATGGTACATCCTTGATCACCGGCAGTCCACCACACTTATCCATTACTTGCACTCCTAGGCAGTTTGATGTTATTCCATCGGGCAGACTTCCAGCGGGTGCTTCTCGAAAGGTTACCCAAATCGTATAAAGTCCACCTCAACAAACGCCTTCGGTCCTATACACAGCGATCCTCCGGGCCAATCGAAGTCGTCTTCGAGGACGGATCAACAACTACTTGCGACGTACTCATCGGCGCAGACGGGTTAAAATCCGCGGTCCGGAGAAGTCTCCTCACTGAGAACGCCGCTCGCGCACGTTCAGATGGAAGACATGGCGAGGCCGCGAGCATGCACGCCGCTATAGACCCAGTATGGAGTGGCACAAATGCCTATCGAGCATTGATACTCTCTGATGATCTGAGACGGATTGCTCCGGACCACAAGGTCTACACACGACCCACCCAGGTACACCGATCGTCCTCTTCGTGTGCGTGATAACACTGATGACATTCCTATCATTTCTAGTATCTAGGAAAGAATGGTGTAAGTTATTTAGTCCTTCTGTAGATGAGCATCACCAGTTGATCGCCAGCCGTTCCTTATAGTACATAATAGCCTACCCTGTTGCCCATGGGAAGTACATCAACTTCGTCGCCTGCATCTCGAGGCATGACCTCGAGTATTCACTCTTTGATGGGCCTTGGTTCTTGCCTGTAGATCGTGTTGAATTCGCTGGTCACTTTTCTGGATGGGAGTCAGAGGTCCAGCAGCTAATATCGGTTTGCATCTTTGCTCTATCCGACAACTGATTTTGACTTATGTGAACAGTGTGTGAAGCAGCCTTTTCGATGGGCCATCCATACTATAAAACCCTTGCCTTCATTTGTCTCTGGTAATGTTGCGGTCCTTGGTGATGCGGTCTGGATATCTTGTATTTCCTTCTCTTCTCCTTATTCATGATTCTTAGGCGCATGCCATGACACCACATCAAGGATCAGGTGCAGGTCAAGCTATTGAGGTGCTCCTATTGTCTTTTGCGGATACTCAAATTGACTTACTAAATGTGATATGAAGGACGCTTACATTCTCGCCACCGTTCTCGGACACTCCTCCACCAACAGAAACACAGTGCGTCGCGCATTGCATATCTTCGATACGATCCGTCGCCCCCAGGCACTGCAAGTCGCAGCAAGATCACGACGTAATGGACAGATTTTCACTCTACACGACTACAACTTCGATGGAGTGTCTGGTGATGCTTTGTCAAAAAGATTGAGGCTATTGAGCGAAGAACTTACAAAGGGCTGGGAATGGGCGTGGACGACAACCATAGAGGATGCAAGGAGAGAAGCTTTACGTTTATTGGATTTATGACGATCACAAAAATCTGGATCGAACCTATTGAAAAAAGTAATTGATGTATCGTGCTTTTTACTTTGTACCATCATATGACGACAAGAAATCGCTTTTGGAGTTAGGCAAGTACCACATTGGACTTCGTGGTTTGCGTTGTAAGAGGCTCTGACTAAGCAAGGCAGATCTTATCTTATCGACGGCGGCCTGCCATTGCACACTTTCTCAACAAAAGTCAACAGCTCCCGCTCGTTCATTCATTTTCATGAAGAAGCGCAAAACTCGAGGTGGTATGAGTGGAATCTCTCAGCTGGTTTTAAATACTTTCAAGCACGCTGAGAACTCAATAATTACGACTCAAGACAAAGAATCCACACGTGAAACTTCAACAGTCGAAGACCAACCATCAAAACGTCAAAAAACGACGACTAATGATGTAGAAGGCAAAGATAAAGAGAAAACCCAATGGGTGGAAAAATATGATGCAAGTGGACTTGTACCCCATTATACGTATGCCTTGGAAGTACCAGAAGATCTGCAAAAATGTACGTGGCAATTGATATTCACTTAAGGTCTCTTTAATGGGTAATGAATTCCCGAAGATTTTGCACAGCGAGAACGGTACTTTTCGCGTTACTCTCAGTTTCCAGGGTGCCTTCTGGACCGAGAAGGATGGTATAGCGTTACACCTGAACTTGTTGCAAATCAAATTGCAGAGCGATGTCGATGTGACACCATCTTGGATGCATTTTGTGGTGTGGGTGGCAATGCCATCGCGTTTGCAAAGACGTGCCAACGAGGTGCGTCTTCTCCCCAACTCATCATGATTTAAGTTGTATGAAAATTTTTTCTTTCAGTCATCGCCCTCGATAATTCACCTGTCCGACTCGCTCTCGCGCGGCATAACGCTCAGATATATGGTGTAGCCGACCGAATAGAATTTATTCTTGCCGACTACGTTGCCTTCGCGAAGGCACATGCTACCCTTTCATATCCCCAATGCAACCGTCAAATCGATGTCGTTTTCCTCAGTCCTCCATGGGGAGGACCTTCATATTTGTCGGGGTCTATTTCAGAGTCAACCGACACTCCATCACCATCGTTAGGGAACATAGGCGATAATGCCACAATCAAAGACCATCCTTTTTACTCGCTCTCATCCATAAGGCCGATAGACGGTTTGGCACTGTTCAAACTGAGCAGGCAGATTACACCCAATATTGCATACTACCTTCCCCGAAATACGCGCTTGGACGAAATAGCGCGTTTATTGGAAGTTTCTTCTGCCAATAATACTAGGATTGTCGAGCCCGATACTTTGGAATACGTGGAAGTCGAGGAGGAATGGATGGGGTCAAAACTCAAAGCTCTGACTTGTTACTTTGGTGGCCTGGTTACTGATCAGGAAGCCTTGTTCTGAGTTATGCATAATACATGTCTGTCGACTGAGACAATTAACAAGATATCGTTACTTTGATTACGGAAGAAATGTCTTGCGTCTGTCGACCAGGGTCAGAGCAACATATTCACATTTGTCGACAAATTATACAACAGAACATTTTTATCACCGCCTGAGAGGAAAGACAACAGTCGACTGTTGTTTTACCTTGGAGCGGATCTGATGAAGAATTGTACTTAGACAAATTTAGTCCTAAGCATTTTTCAGTAAAGTACTTGAACGTCTGACTTGAGATGATTGTTTTCAACCGTCATCACTTGTGATGGAAATGTATCTTCAGCCAAGATCCGTGGAGAGGAGGTCAGAGGAACAGTTACGAGAACATTAGCGGTGTGCACATAGCTCGAGATCTCGGTCAATGTGGCTACACATTATCCGGTCATTAATAATTCCTCAGACCTCAAGTCGTGGTGAACAGACGTCCCAATGAAGGAACGACGGGTTAGTATTGTTGGTGACAAAGCCGGTATTTGCGTTTTTCATCATCCCCAAGACCAAGCTCGACAGTGTCCACGATAGACGAGTTTCACGTAGTTGCATCTCTTGTGCCTGGGCCACGGACACTCAACCGGCCTGTTGCGTCATTGTTCTTCATGGGACTAACGGGTGTTGGCAAAGTGGACCAGAGTAGGCCCTCTTTGTTACTTGTAGACAGAACTTGGTAAGCATTTCTGCTTTCTTGTTCAACGATGAGCAGCGTGGACTAGGAGTATCGGGATTTCTGATTTAATGTAACTAGTATAACGGATAGACGGTAGCTAGACACGGCGCAGGATAGTATGGTGGGTTCTAGGGATTTATGGAGGTGGATTCAGAGAGGAAGGGTAGGGCATAGGTCAAGTCACAGGAGAACAATCGTATATATATATGGAATGCGGATCTTAAGGGTCCCAAGTGCCGTCGACTAGGCAGGTAGTAGTACATAGCTCGTTCCATAAAGAAGATCAAGTTGACCTTACTCGTGAAGTTAAGAATACCTTGATCTATGCTCTCCTTTGTTTCCACTGCTTTCGTAACTGTTAGTGTGTCTGCTGCTCGAGGATTCGAAGTCGTCGGCATCAAATCTCATGATACTGGCGTTGGAATCAGAATCGGCAGGGTCTCCACCCTAGAATGATATGTAGACACAGATTTAGAAAGGGTTCCAATAATGAAGGATTTAAAATGAACCACCGAGTCACGATAAGCTCCCCAATCTGTGACATCCTCCGGAACTCCAGAAAGGCGGCTCTGAGAAATTCCGACAGTGAGCACGGTAGAGAATGAATAGAGGTCACAAACGAACACGACGAGGGTTGGTTTGGTGATCAACCCATGACCCTTGCTGTGAGCTGGAAGCATTCTTTGAGAGGGACGAAAGTTTAAACACATGCCAAACAGCACGATAAAAATATCCAAACCTGAGTAAGATAGCGGCCGTATTGATCAACCTTAACTCCAGGCGCATGATTGCGCGTCAGTTTCAGTAGTTGGATACAGTTTCAGTAGTTGGATACAAAGGTACAGACGGACCTGCTGCGAAAGTGCCACAAATTTCAACGGAAGTCAACAATTGAGGTAGATGTCAATCGCTTAAAGGTCAAGACAAACCTGGGAATAGTAGTTATGTCGACTTCGGCCCGGAACCTCAAGACGTTGCTTTATGAAATGAGCAAGGATGATGACCTATCTATGTAACTCACCTGAGCTGGTAAGGGATAACCTCCTGACGTGTTCTGAGGATATCTGCTAAGCTTCAGACAATAAATAGGCAAACTTGGTTCCGATCAATTACTGCCCATGTAGCTCACCTGAGCTGGTAAGGGATAACCTCCTGACATGTGCTGAGGATGTCCACCAATCTGCTAGCAATAAGTATGCAAACTTGGCTCTAATCAATATGACAAACCTGTTGAGAAGTTTGCTCTTCCGGTGAATTGTAGACATGAAGCTCCTGAAAAGATCTGATTTGGTGAAAATTCGATAAAGCATGGGTCGACTTACATTGAACTTCGGGACATAACAACGTATGTTGGTGAGATCAATGTGTAGTTAACATAGAGGAAATGTTACATACAGTCCAAACGTTCTAGTGAGTGTCAGTGTCAGTGCTGAGCATACTTGCGGTGTAACTCAAACTGCAAAGTCACTTACCGCTTGGGAAGGAGTAGGATTCTGGATGACGGATACGTGGTAAGTAAGATTATCAAGGTTAGGTGTAGAAGCCGATTGAATAGGGCTAACCTGAGGAATGTGTCCTCGAATTCTTGCTGATGAAATCTGTGACCATGTCTTGGGTACTTGAATCACATATACAATGGCATGAAAGTTACCCGATACTTGTTTTGAATATGAATCATCTCTTTCTCCAACTCTCCCAATTCATTAATAATATAGTTCAGAGAAACACCTCCTTTGTATTGTGAGTGAAGTGCTTGAATTGAATCCATAAGGCTACGTCGAGTGTATCAAATCACATAAAGGCCAAAACCATACATGAAGGCAACGAAGCTGACCTGTCAAGCTCATCCTTTAGCTGGGTTCCAGTGACATCTGTTGGCGAGGGATCGCGGGGCGCAAAGCAACACGTGATCCGACGCCGCCGCCGCAGAGGGAAATACCAAAGTAGGAAATGATGGAACTGTACAGTAGGAGGATAATGGTCGGATTCGGAAGGTCGGAAACCTCAGTCGTAACTACACCGACTGAGGTGAGAATCTACTTACACTCATTACTATACCAATCTAACAGTCTATTAGTACACTTGTGTCTAACAGGTAGATCCACTAATAGAAGTTGTTACTACACTGACTGAGTACACTTGTGTCTAACAGGTTATTGGCCCCGTGCCACTCAGTAGACCCTATGACCCCAGAAATTTTTTTTTTTACCTGACCCCAAAACCAGACCCAGACCCTGACATGTCCCAGAACCTGGCACTGTTTCTGCTGCCCGCAGAAGAAAAATTCGATGGATCGAACTGGACTACCTTCAAGATCACACTGACTGAAGCAGCACGCCGATGTGGGCTGCTGGGTTACTTGGATGGTAGTATTAAAAGCCTGGTTGAGGGTGGGCTGGAGGTGAAACCTGTATCCACTGCTGCCACTACATGGTGGGGAGCAACAACCCCGACCATGAACAAGTGGCTCCAGCACGACACTTATGTGAGGAGCATGATCATACTGAACATTGTGAATCTGGTTGGTGTGGGAGTGAAAATGGATGGCACTGCTGTGGAAGCATGGTCCTCCATCACCTTACTAAACAATGCCAAGTCAGACCTGGGACTGATACATGCCAAGGAAGAACTCACCTCAATCAAGTACATCAATGGATCAAGCATTGAGGCCCACTTCCAGGCATTGCGTATGGCGTGGGCTAAGGCAAATGACCAGGGTGCTGGCATCATCAACAAGAAGTTCAAGGCGTACATCATCAAGTTGATGCCTGGCTCTTGGGCACCAGTGACCAGATCCTTGATGAATGAGATGACATCAGCAGATGTGATAGTGCGATTAACAACACATGCACTCCTACTCCATGGGACATCAGCAATTGCCTCTGCAAAGTCCATGCAGGCCTTAATCATGCAAATCTCTAGGCACAGTAACAGGAGCATAGTGTGCTTGAACCTGAACTGTGGATGCCCAGCCACACTGCAGACAAGTGCTTCTGCAAGGGTGGGGGCCTGGAAGGCCAGTACCCAGAATAGTGGAGGAAGGGCCAAAGCAGGAGTGGCACACAGACATAGATCACACCCACGCCAGCAGCTAATGCCACAATCCTAGCTGTGCTGCAGGCCAACTCCACAGTAGCATTGGCCAACAATGCAAGCAATGTGTGCTGCCTGGCCTTCTTGACCATGGCAGAAAGCAACATGGTACCTGGATGACTGGTGTATGCCAACTCAGCTGCAAGCAGACACTTCTTTGCTGATCGAGCAGACTTCATCACCTATGGCCTGTCAGAACCTGACTGCAGAGTGGGTGCCATGGCCAGTGGCACATTTGAGATTAGGGGCCATGGCAGAGTCAGAAAATGGGTAAAATTTGAAGGGGAGGTAATAGAAATCACCTTTGAGAACGCCCTGCATGCACCAGCCCTGAAACACGACCTAGTCTTGATCAGCTCCTTGGTCCACAAGGGAGTGAGACTCAGCATTGACAGGAGCAGTATGATGCTGTATGCGCCTGATGGTTGCTCATTCATGAGATGCCCAATGTTTGGGACAATGTTCATCCTCAAATTTGTTCCCCCCTCCTTTGACTGCTTGCGTTGCCAGATCTCTCAACTGCCCTGCTGACCTCAAGACATGGTACCACTGCATAGCGCACGTTGCGAAGAGCACAATCAAGGAAATGTCATGTGAAGCTGCAGTCGATGGGATGGCAGTCACCAAAATAACATCCCAGGGCAGATGTGAGGACTGCATAATGGGCAAGCAGATCTGCCACCCATTTGATGATAGTATCATGCCAGAGGTGCAGCCATACAAGAGGGTGGTGTTTGACATGTGGGGTCCAGTGTGCATCCTGACCATCAGTGGCAGGACCTGATGCTGATAGTGACAGATCAGGCTGGTGCAGACTGTGAGGCATGGCACCTCTCACACAAGACAAAGAAAGTGACAGTTATGTGCCTTGAGGCTTTTGATATGCACGTGGAGATCCAGCACAGGATGTGTGTAAAATATGTCTGCGCCAATAGTGGGAAGGAGTTTGCAAATGACCTGTAAGACAGCTACTGCAGAAAGCATGGCATAAAGCATGAGACCAGGGTGCCCCATTCATTGTCCACAAATGGCATGGTGGAGCAGAGGAACTGGACCATCCTGGACTTAGCTTGCAGCATATTGAACAAGTCACAGCTTCCTGCCCACTACTGAAGAAAAGCAACATCAACTGCCATCCACGTATTTGACCTTATATCAAGCTCATACCATCTTGGCAAGACACCTTATGAGATCAGGACAGGGGCAAAACCAGACATGTCCTACCTCCAACCTTTTGGCTGCATGGCATATGCAAAGGTTTCCAGAGAGGATGGCATGAGCAAGCTCAATGCCTGCTCAGTAAAAGGTGTGTTGGTTGGGTATTTCAGCTGAGGGAACTACAAGATCCTTGACTGCGCCACAGGCAGAATGTTTTGGTCCCACAATGTGATATGTGAAGAGGGGATGGTGCACCACATGCTGCCAAAAATGCATGACAAAACAGCAACTGACCTCTACAACATACTGAAGGTACTCACAGACAATGCACAACAGCCACACGATACACCTGAACTTGCCACCCCCAATGCTGCAAGTGTCAAACCTAGCCCATCAACAGCAACATCTGCTGAGCCCCAGACAGAGATATGCTGGTCCATGAGAATTGCAGCAAAGAGCAGGAACAACACCCCCAAAAGGGGCCCGTTGCCATACAGTAAAGACCTGCCCAATTCTAAGAGCAAGGAGGAGACATATGTGAGTATGCCAGGCATGATGGTGACTCATGTGGGGCATAGCAACGACAATTGGGTGCTCAAATCCTACTCTGAAGCTATGCAAAGGCCAGACCTATAGAAGAAGGCAATGGACAAGAAGATGAGGAGGATGCATGAGAGGAAGGTGTGATGCCTGATTGAATGACCTCCTGGAGCACAGACAATGAAGAATAGGTGGATGTTTATGCTGAAGTTCAACATGAATGGCAAGGTGGTGGGATGCAAGGCCAAATTGGTCACAAAAGAGTTCTCACAGATTCCAGGCATCAACTACTTTGCGACGTATGTGTTGGTCATCAATGTAAGGGCAACCTCTGGGGGCTGTGGCTCAGTCACACAGCTGGCAGAGGAAAATCCAAAGTATATTGAGTGTTGTACAGATGATTACCAGTCTAACTACTCACCTGGCAGAGGGAAATCCAAAGAGAACAAGTCTGAGGATTCCCTATGCCAGG
>JABAKA010000085.1:0-29986 GCA_018857285.1 Termitomyces sp. Mi166#008
CCCCAAAAGTTTCTAATTGAAAATAGTTATTAATTTCAATTTTTTTTTTTTTTTTTTTTTTTTTTTTTTTTTTGTGATGTGATAGATCATGTGACTCAACACATGATGACACATGACTTGACAAAATCACAAAAATCATGTCCAGTAGTCATAGTTCAGAACATTCTTTCTTAAAAAAAGAGTAGCATAGGAAAAAACTGTTTAAAAAAAGGCTTACTATGACCTCATAGGCTCCACTTAGCAGCATAAACATTCCCATGACATCAGAATAAGAAGGAATTAGTACATATTTAGAATAGTAGGAGAAGAGAAAAGCTTACCAATTACTCCACCCTAGTAGTATATAAGTTGTATAGAAAGTAGGGAAAATAACAACATTCTATGAGAGGAATTTACCCTTACACTATGTTTCTACTTCTATGCTCTGTGCTCTAAATTGCCCTCATGCAGTGAGTTGGCAGCTATCACTAGCACCACCTCTGCCAAATCTTTCTATATTTTTAAGTCTACTTTGCCTTCAGTAGGCAATCTACATGCTAAGCAACTACATCACTTTTGTGGCAATTCTACGCACCAATTGAGGCATAGTTTAGTCCTGTGCTAAGTGCTTACATGCAAAGCGCCATGCCTTCTAAGGCATAGTTTAGCCAATGGAGGCACAGGGCAGCACTACCACTCCTCCCCTTCTTCAGCCACTGCTCTGCTACACAGCAGCTAACCTGGTTGGAACCCCTGTAAATCCTCTTCTCCAGGGTGCCTACCCTCCTATTCAAGTTGCATGACACAGTTGGCAAAATTGTTGGCAACAATTGTCAGCAAGAAGCATCAGCAATGCCAGTTGGCAAGAACGTTGCCAAGACTGACTTCAAAGAGAGAAGTTTAGCATCTTAGAGGTTTTTTCAGGCACACCTACTTCTGAATCCCACTATTCCCTCTTATCTAGCAGTTCTATTATAGTCTCTTTACAAACTCAGTAGCTTACTTAGCTAACAGCAATCTTTGTGTTGCCTACAAGTTAATTCTTTAAGAATCTGCCAGAGCCTGCCTTTCACATTTTTGTGCTTTGGATTAGTTATCAATTCCTTATAGGTAGCCTACAATCTACATACATTCTTTGATAGGTTGTTTGTGTCTTGGAACAAGAGCTAACATAGATCTCTCTCTCTCTAGCATGCATTCAGGCAACCAAGCATGCTATCATTTTGGAGCCCACCACAAGGGTTGTATCAGCAGTTGATCATTAAAGAATCCACTCACAGGCAACATTTTCATCATGTTTAAATCATTCTTCCAGTCCATATTCACCTCACATTGCCTGTAGGATCTCCCAGACCAGCCAATCTAGCTGACAAACTAGATGCAGTCACCAGAAGACTAATGCTTGACAATATTCCAGATATTTTTTTAAGAAGTCTAAATGATGGTTGGTTGCTCAGCCCTTGAACACCCCTCAGCTCCAAATATCAATCCATGCCTACACAACCACATACTCTTGACCAACCTCAAGATTTTATCATAGTTGAATTAATCCCTACTGTATCTAACACCTCAATTGAACCTCCCTGCACTATGGAGGATAACAGCCAACTCATGCTGACATGAGGACACCATACCATGCCAAAATAGGATGAAGAAAAAGTGCATGAGTTGGCACAGTACTTCTAAGAATTGGAGTACCTCTTTCAAGACTGCTGAGTTAACAATGATTGCTAAAAGAAGGATTATGCTGTATGCTACTTGACCTATGTGACACTGGTGAAACGTGGATGAGTGTTAAAGAATACAAAGGCAAATTCACTCTCATAGCTACTCATGACGATCCTGATCCAGTTGCCCACACTTATACTTATGAGGAATGGAAGGTGAAAATCTTCAAGCTTTACTCCAGTTCAGAGTTCAGGAATAGGTATACCTGAAATGACCTCAAAAAGCTGATAGCCAACTTCCTTAGCAAGGGTACTCCATTGTGAGCATCTTTTTCTCAATACCATTGCAAATTCCAAAAGATAGTGAATTGGTTAGTAGATAATGGTAAAATGGAGAGGTCATCAGAAAAAGGCACAAGCATTGGAAAGACTAACTGCCAAGACATCTGGCACTAACACCAGCTGACCACTGTTGCTGAAAAATATTTACCACTTCTGTGGGAAGACAGGTCACACGATGGTCTAAGGAAGATGTTTAGAGCTGGAGAACTACATTCATGCAGGGAAGTGCAGAAAGAATAGCAATAACAAGGTGGTCTTCCCATCTGGCAGCTACATTCTCTAGTATCCAGAAAAGCTATACTATAAGGATAGGCTGGACAAATGACATTGTCTAAACTCTGGTAACTTGGCAACTGGAAATTTGTCTGCTAATGCTGCACTGGATGCTCAGCAACAACAGGTGATGAATAACATGCAGGTGGCAGCAGCTACCCTAGTTCATAAAATAGTACAGAAACCACAAGTGGATCAATACATGCTTACTACTGATGAATGGATAGAATATCATCAGCAGAAGTTGTTAAAATTACAGATGCTTCAGCACGGCAACAAGTGACAAGTTGCTGATGGAGGTTCAAATACTGCTGCCTAAACAGCCCCTAATCAATTACCATCCTGTCAACGCACCCCAATCCCTGCCTAGCACTAATACCAAACCACCAAAAAGAATCTAAAAACATCCATGAGAAGTTGCTACCCAAAGAAAAAGGAAAGAAGCTGATGAAGCCCACAGTAGAGAAAGTCCCTAAAGAGTCTTTTTTATTCATCCTTATTCAGAAATTCCAGAGATTTAAATTTCTGAAACCATGCCAAAGAATGCTGCCACTTCTGACAAATGACAGGAAGGTGCCTGGCACCAGCAGCCACAAAAGAACAGGAGTGGACAATTAAAGCATTCAACACTATCTGGGACCACAATATCATGATGACAGTAGAGGAGCTCTTGCCATTTTGCAACCACTAAGGAATCATTTCTAAGAGATAGTAACACCCAAACAAATTACTAACACTAACATGGTGACCATTTCTGAGATCCCTGATGATGACATCAATGATGCACTACCATACCTGGGAAAATCACCCCCAGGCACATATACTTTCCATTCCAACACTAACACTCATAATGCCAGCATCATGGAGCTGACAGGTGCATTTGGTGCAGTGGATCCTGTTGAGGCTTTTTATAGCCATTGGCCTTCAAAACACCATGCTAGCCTATGCATTGCTAAGGACAGCAATTCTCTTAGGGCTATTATGGCAGTTATCAACAGGAAAGAAGAAGTGGAGTGTATAGTGGACAGTGGATTACAAATTGTGTCAATGTTGGAAGAAATTGCGCACCAGATGGGGCTAATCTACAACCCCACTGTTGTGTTAAATATGCAAAGTGGCAATAGCATGGTTGACCAGTCACAAGGCCTGGTGAGGAATGTCCCCTGCACCATAGCTGGCCTTACCCTATATCTTCAGGTACATGTTATCAGTCAGCCTGCCTACGATATACTATTGGGTAAATCCTTTGATGTCCTCATCCACAGCATTGTCAGGACACTATCAGCAAATGAAATAGTAATCATGATCACCAATCAAGGTGACAGTCATACCATTGCCACATTTGAGAGAGGACATCACAAAAGAAAGCCACCTCCACTAATGTTTTTTCCAATGGATAGCAAACAGTCAAAGTGTCCCTTTCATACCCATGGATAGTATGGAAGAAGAAGAAGCCAACAGTATAGCTCTTGCACTAGAATATGACCCTTGAACACAGGACATTTTAGATTATACCTATCTTGACAAATCCTTTTTTGAAAGTGATAATTTTGTAGATAGTGAATTACCTACCTTGGTGCCAAGCACAGACAATTCTGCACTAGCATACTTATATCTCACCGCTTCTGAAAATTTCAATTACTATGTACAAGAAGATGCTAAAAACAAAGACATTCTATTATTTACCAAATCCTTAGTTCTTGGACATATTCCTTGGCAACAGTACCAGCTTTCCCCTCACCCACAATAAAAACAATTCTAGCTATGCACATACATTACTTTCTCCTGACAACTCTAGCACAGCACTAACAGCTGACATTTTTAAAGCCAATGTACTCAAATGCAAGGGAATACAGACAAAGAAAAAGTATAAACTGGTTGCCTTGAAAATAAAGCCTGTGGCTGGTACAGTACCAGAAGATTTTTGCATCAAAAGGAATATAAAAGAAGATCCACTAGCTGACATGCCACTGCTGGATCCCAACCCCCCTCCATTTATACCAATAGGACACTTTACAGAGGAGAGAAAAAACTAGTTCCTCAAAAAACATGACACAGGTTTTCTTCATGCCAACAAGCTGAACATTTTAGTAGATTTGGTTGCTAAACAAAACCAAGCCTTCACCTGGGAAGTGGAAGAAAAAGGATATTTCAAACCCAAGTATTTTTCACCAATTATCTTTCTGACAATTCTGCATATTCCCTGGCAAGAACATAACTGACCAATTCCACCTGCACTTGAACCTGAAATCTGTGATATCATTTGTGACAAAATAAACACAGGAGTTTATGAATCTTCAAACTCCTTGTATTAGTCATAATGGTTTGTGTTCTAAAGAAAAATGGAAAGCTATGTATAGTTCATAGCCTAGAGCCACTAAACAAAGTCACTATACACCATTCAGGAGTGCCACTGTTTCCAGACCATGTTGCCAAATCATTTGCAGGCAGAATCTGTGGTGCCACCTTGAATCTCTACGTTGGCTATGACAAATGCTTAATCCATCCCTCCTCACATGATTTAATGACCTTCCAAACTCCCTATGGAGCCCTTTGCTTAGTAACCTTACCCATGGGCTGGTGTAATTCAGTACTGATCTTTCATGACAATGTTGTTTTCATTCTAAAATCTAAAATACCCCTTCATGTTCTATCATTCATTGATGATGTGGGTGTCAAAGGCCCAAAAGATTGAAAACTGATTAACAGAGTTCCTGCTACCCATTCCAACAATCCAAACAGAAGGCTAGCACTATGGGAATTCTTTGAGGTCTTAAATTAAGTCCTACAATGCATGAAATACTCTGGTGAAACCTTTTCAGGTCATAAACTTGTCCTCTGTGCAGAAAGGTTCAAAATTCTAGGCCACATATGCACTCCTGACAGTTGTATTTCCAACAATGACTGACTGGCCCTACTTGAGCACTGGGGTGTTTGCAATAACATTAACAAACTCCATGCATTTCTGGGTACTCTGGATGTTCTATGCATTTTTATCAAAAATTTTGCACGCAGAGCCCACTATATACAAAAACTTACATGCAAGAATGTTCTCTTTGAATTTGGAGAATTGCAGATAGCCACCCAAAAAGACCTAGTGCTTGCACTAAAAGAGGCAGAACCTCTAGTTCCACTGGACTACATGTCTCTCAATCCTATTGTCCTCTTTATACATCACAATTGGCTACTTCCTATGCCAAGTCACAAACAAAAATTGAAAGAGCTGACAATACAACTGATTTGGGTCTATAATGCTAAATGACAGAGAATCCTGCTACAGTCAACCAAAGCTAGAACTGTATGGATTATTTAGGGCATTACAAGTGAAGAGAACTTATCTTATTGGTGTACAAAACCTGATAGTGGAAGTTGATGCACACTACATTAAGAAAATGCTATCCAACCCTGACATGCAGCCATTGGCAAGTATCAATTGATGGATAGTAGCCATCTTGATGTTTCACTTTGAATTGGTTCACGTCAAGGGAGTATTCCACAGTTCTGATGGTTTATTCCACCAACCATGCCAGCCTGATGACCCAGATCCAGACAATAGTGACAACAAAATCTATGAAGATTGGGTAGACAGAATGTATGGTTTCATGCACCTTATCCAGCTGCTTCCTCCTTTTATATATTTAAATGCACCAAAAAATGCTCTGCTCCCTGCCCTAATTCCCTATAACCCTGAACCAAAGCCAACAACATTACAATTTACTAGCACCAGAATCTTAGCAATAGAGGAGGCAGATGACAATGATAGCAACAAAGAGCCCAAACAATGTGTCAGATGATCTGAAGAGCCAGAAGAGCTTCACGACAACAACCAAATGTTAACATATGATATGATTCTGCAGAGTGCTAAGGCTAAAGCTAAAGAAAAGCATCTAGAAAAAGTGAAACAATGGCTAAACAACATGAAAAGACCAGTCAGTTTGGATAATAAAGAATATTCAAAGTTCATATGCTATGCAACAAATTTCCTTTCCAATCACAGTTGTCTATGGAAAGAAAACCATGCTGGAGCCCACAAATTAGTTGCCGACCCAGACAGCTGCATACAGATTCTAAAGTAGATGCATGATGGCTTGGGACATAGAGGTCTCTTTGCCACACATGTGGCTCTACTGAAAAGGTTTTGGTGGCCCAAAGTTGCAGCCATAGCATGGTATATTAGGATGTGCCATCTATGCCAAATCCATCAGACAACAAAAGTACTCATCCCACCTACTGTTGCTATTCCTGCACCACTTTTCAGCAAAATATACATTGACACAATGTTCATGCCACCATCTAGGCACTACAAGTATATCATCCAGGGAAGATGCTTCTTCCATTGGCCTAAATTCAGAATGCTTCATTGCAAAAATACAGAAGCAATCACCAAGTGGTTGTTTGAGGATGTTATCTACCAATGGGGAACACTATGTGAAATTGGTACAGACAATGGTGCACCAATCATCAAGGCTGCTGCCTACTTTGCTAAGCAATATAATATCAACCACATCTGAATCTCTGAATATAACAAGCACACCAAGGCCTAGTAGAAAGACCTCACTTTGATGTATGCCAAGCTCTAATTAAAGCAGCCAACAAAGACAAGTCATGCTGAAGTAATTCTGCCTACCCAGTCTTCTGGTCTGAGTGGGTTACAGTTAGATGATGCATGGAGTGTTCTCTGTACTATGCTACTACTGGCACCCATCCTCTTTTGCTGACCAATATTGTTGAGGCAACATATTTACAACCCCCTCCTGACTCAGTTCTATCAACTACTGACCTCATAACACATCAGGCCATAGCACTCCAATACAGAAGAGACAGTTAGAAAAGCTACACGATGTTTATGTGGCAAGAAGAAAAGCTGCCCTACATTTCAAAAAAGATTTTGCTGCAACTATCTATGACTTCAATTTCAAAAGAGGAGTGCTAGTACTTTTATAAAACACCAAAATTGAAGTTATTCACAACTGAAAAATGAAGCCCAGATACTTGGGTGCCTCCAGTTGTTATCTCCTAAAACAAAGGAGGCACCTATATCTTATGTGAACTCGATGGTGCAGTGCTACATCAGCCTGTAGCTGCTTTCAGGTTACTACCATATTTCCTGCAAGAGTACATTCAAATACCTGACAATTTTCTTGACATTGATACCAGTCACCTACAAGAAATGGAGGAAACAGAACTTCTAGACAACAAAGATTTTGCCAGACAAGAAGCTGACTGAAGAATAAAAAGAATAAAAAGCTAAGAAGCTTAAAAGAATAAAGGACAAAAACAGTACAGTACAGAAGTGCCAACAACAACGGTGCTTATGTTTTATTTTGACTAGTGTAAATATTGTCTGAAAGCCACAGCGTTTTCATGTTGTGCAGCTGTAAAAGCTTAGTGCTATAATGATTTACTGAGAATTAATGCTTCAAAGCTAAAGTTTTTGATATCACACCTAGCTGACAGCACCAGTACTTTTACAAAAGTCTTAAAAAAGATTCACAAAAAAGCAGTTACCAAGAAAATAAAGCCATAGTTACAGTAAAACTAGAAATACAGTATGTAGAACAAAGCCAACAAATAGGGCAACTAATGGAGGTAAAGGACAGGGAAGCCACCAAGAATAGAGAGATCCTTGGTATCAGAAAACTCTCCAAGCATGTTATTCATTTCATGCCAATCCATTACCAAGTCACAGTCGCAAAGATACAGCACCAAGACATTGTGTTGACATGTAGCTCATTGCAATTCCTGGTGTATTGACTCAAAACACCTTCTAACATCCTCCAACATTTTAGCTGCCACTACATATTGGCCACATGCATGGTTTTGAAAGAAGAATTAAACAAGTACAAAGACCCACTGGTGCTGGTGCTACATCATCAGTTACCATCACTTTTGTTAGTGCTGTTGGCCATGTCTCTTTAGGGCCCAATGTCTTCAAAATTTTTGCATCCAAGCTACCACTATCAATGTCTTAAAGACAGAACCTCTCTTTATGGCAGGCTTACCAGCAGATTTAACAGGTGCAGGTTTGGACACGGCAGTAGGCTTAGGTGCCAAACTTGGAACTATTCATGCAGTGGAAGAACCAGTTACTGGTGTAGCTGAAGTAACAATTGGCTTGGGAACAGAATTTGGCATGCCAGAAATAAGGACTACAGGCTTCAAAGTTTGATGAGAAGGTTCTGCCATGGGCATCTTGAGTGCTACCATCTCCTGCAACTCTATAATCTTCTTTCCTTTGCTTGCACCAATTGGTTCTTTGACATGTTCATGCTTAATCTTCTTTGTTACATGAACTCTTTCCTCCTCTTCCTTGTTGCTATTGTGTCCACAACCTCTTTTGACTTAAAAGCTTGCTTAGCATCTGTCTGCTCTGAATCAGCTATCAAAGCTTTGGCTTTCCCCTTTCCTTTGAAACCCTCCAAAACAAAAGATTGCCATGGTTTACCTTGCTGCTTGAGGAAAGCTTTTGCTGCCCATACTAGCTTGATGTGCTTAGCTATGAGGAGCACCTCCACAGAGGGACATTTCTTCTGCATTCTAACACCCACACCATTTCAAGGCAGCCTTTTGATTTACAATAGCAGCGCCAGCAAGGATGCTTGCCAGTTGGGTACCAACATTCTTCAGCCAAGTTGTTGGCAATGCATCAATCACACTAAACCAAAGTCAGAGAAGTCCTCCTCATTGTCTTCTTCTATTGCTTTTGCTTTTTCCTTACCTTTGCTGCAAGGAGGTGCCCACTGGGAAGGCTGTTCTTGAGTAGGTGGCAAGGTGCTAGAACTAAAAAGTTGAATCAAAAGAATAGAAAGCAGCAATTGGCAATATTTAAGCAGCATGAACTTTCTCCTGTTCTTGAAGGGACAACTCTGAATGTAGCTAAAATTTAAAAATAAGGATAGCTGCTGAAGTAAGCAAAAAGGAGAAAACTCACATGCATAGATGGACTGGAAGGATCAGCTACATAAGGAATGGAGGGCACATGCTGAACCAATGAAGTTACTTCAGCCTTGCACCTCCACTCCATGGAATCCAAGTTCAACAAGTGCCAGTCGTCCAATAATCCCTCCAAAAGACCAAACACTGTCTCATGAAGTTGTGCAACTGTCACCAATCCTTGAGCCTTGTTGAAAGCAGCATCAGCAGCAATGATGAAATCTTAGGTGGCATGTTTGCATTCCAGAAGGCTAGCACCAGTAGAAATCTTGAAAGGGAAATCTTGGTAACTATCTGAGGTGATAGCAAATGTCAGCCAGAAGTGTGATGATCAAGTGGAAGGCAATCGAGCATGCCTCACTCAATTAGGATAACAAAGAACTACAGGCATTTAGTAGAAAAAAAATACTGGAGTCAAAGGCCATAAACTTGGGTGCCTATATAGGCAATGGTTTCTAAAATTGGACTTCACTGCTGATTTACAAAAAGAATCATGCCATGTATGAAGATCAGAAGATCAAGAATTCCAGAAGCTTGATTGATTGACTGGGGACAGTCAAAATTTCAAAAGGGGGTAGAATGATGAGCCCCAAAAGGTTCTAATTGCAAATAGTTATTAATTTCAAATTTTTCTTGTTTTTTTTTTTTTTTTTTTTTTTTTATGGTGCAACAGGTCATGCGAGTCAACATGTGATGACATGTGACTTGACAAAATCACAAAAATTGCATCCAGTAATCATAGTTTGGAACATTCTTTCTTGAAAAAAGAGTAGCATAGGAAAAAACTGTCTAAAAAGAGGCTTACTATGACCTCATAAGCTCCACTTGGCAGCATAAACATTCCTATGACATCAGAATAAGAAGGAATTAGTACATATTTAGGATAGTAGGAGAAGAGAAAAGCTTACCAATTACTCCACCCTAGTAGTATATAAGTTGTACAAAAAGTAGGGAAAATAACAACATTCTATGAGAGGAATTCACTCTTACACTATGTTTCTACTTCTATGCTCTATGCTCTAAATCGCCCTTGCACAGTGAGTTGGCAGCTATCTGTCAGGGGACTGGTCTCTGGACCATCCATCTCTAGCTCAGCTTAGCTCCAGATTTTTTGCATTGTCTCTTTAGCTAGCTGTCTTCTAGGCTTCCAGGCCCTATTCCAACACCTCCCATCACTGTTTTCACCACCACTTGGGTCAGCTGGCCTCTCAGCCACCCTACATCACTAGCACAGCCTCTGCCAAGCCCTGGTTGGTAAGTCTGGCTCATGTCAGCACTCTCAGCATCAGCATGCTCAGTAAGCCTAGTACATCAGCTGATAGTTGACAATTACGCATCACTAATACATACTGGCCTGCTTAGCCAATAGCTCATAGTCAGCGGCTCCCACTTAGCATATAGAGATTAGTCATAGCACTAGCCAATGTAGTATATAGGATGGACTGGGGCATGGTACATCCCCAGTTCTGTTAATAGCAGTGTCTCTGGATCTATACATTGACATCACTGTGAGTGCGGCCTTGGCTCCTGCCTCTTGCTTGTCACCTGCCTCAGGCCCGCTAGTGCCCTGGTGCCTGGTTTGCCCACCAGACACCACCTCCTGAGGAAGGGGGTAGAGTGGTTGAGTGGTGGCTATGGTTCTGTAAGGGCAACCTCTGGGGGCTGTGGCTCAGTCACACAGCTGGCAGAGGGAAATTCAAAGTATATTGAGTGTTGTACAGATGGTTACCAGTCTAACTACTCACCTGGCAGAGGGAAATCCAAAGAGAACAAGTCTGAGTATTCCCTATGCCAGGAGTGATGCTTCAGAGGCTTCTGATGCATGGGAAGGAACTGTACAATACACAAAAGCCACAGCCAGCCACATGGAAGGCCTAAAGGGGCAAATCTCCAAAAATGATCAAACTCCAGAAATTGCCAGACATTGTTGATCTGCTGGGTTGGGAACTTGTCTGAATTATATACAAAGCAGGATTGAAGCTAGAGGGCTGAAAGTAGGACCAAAAGGAAGGGCTGAAGAAGGAGAACAAAGGAAAATTATAGCAAGGCAGAAAGATGAAAGGTGGAGAGAAATAGGTCCCCTGACATGAGGCCATTCACCTGCTGTGTCTTATGGCTAAATGTATCTGTGAAGCAAAGAAGGAGTACTGAATTAAATGGCTTGAACATATTGATGCCCAACAGATCTATGCAGCCAAAAAATATGTTGTTTAGGAGCCCACCAGCTTTTCAAGCAATAGGATACCTGAACTGAAGAAAAGGTGCCTCTAACTAGGCAACATCAAACAATGAAAAGGCTGAGGTTTTAGCTAAGTCCTTCTTTCCTCCTCCTCCTCCCTGCCTCCCCCTCTGCCATGACATACTCCTGCTCCCTGTCAGGTGTTTGTTTCTTTAGCTGCAAACACATTCTTGAGGCAATTGCCTAGCTTCCTCCATATAAGGCACCAGGTCCTGATGGGATTCCTAATGTGGTGTTGAAACAATTTGCTAGCATGCTAGCTGACCACCTAATCTATATTTATAAAGTAGTGTTTGAGTTGAATGTGTATCACAATAGCTGGCTCATTTCCACTACTTTGGTGCTGCATAAACCAGGCAAACCAGCCTATGACATAGCCAAAGCTTATAGGCCCATTGGCTTGCTGCACACCATAGGCAAACTGCTCTCCACTCTTGTTGCCACTGATCTCTCCTACCTTGCAGAAAAGCAACATATGCTTCCTCCAGGCCAGTCTAGTGTCCATCTCAGCTACAACATGACTGACACCATGCACTTGGTAGTTTCAAAGATCAAGGATGCATAGCAATCTGGCAAAGTTGCCTCAGCACTCTTTTTGGATGTTCAAAGTGCCTTCCAAAACACAGTCTGAGACCAACTGATTCACAACATGCATGAATGGAGTGTACCTGCTATGTTTGGCTTACTCAGAGGATGCTAACAGGACAGCACACCAGGCTCAAGTTTGACAACTTTATATCTGACCTCATTGATGTCCTGAACTACACCACTCAAGGCTACTTGCTATCCATGATATTCTATGCATTTTATAATGCACACCCTATCCTTGATTGCCTGCCTGCACTCCAAGTCAGAGGCATTGTACAGTTTTGTCAATGACTCCATGATGTTGGCCATTGCTGATACCCTCCATGCCACCCATCACATCCTTGCTAATATGATGCAATATGTGGGAGGAGGATTTGAATGGTCTATCACTCACAATTCTCCCTTTGAACTGTCCAAGCTTGCTTTGATGAATTTCCTAAGATCCCAATGTGATGTAGCACTGGCAGATCTGGCCTTGACCAGGGTCAACCAGAATGGCTCAGTCATCACTCAGACAGTTGAGACTGTCTCCTTGTACAAGTACTTTGAAGTCATCTTTGACCCCTGGTTACATTAGAACACTCATGGCCAGAAGGTGGTGGCAAAGGCTGCCTGGTGAACCTTGCAAGTCATGCACTTATCCTGGATATTGGGTAGCATGCCACTTCACTGCATATGCCAACTGTTCAATACAGTGGCAGTATCTGCAATAACATACATAGCTAACATCTGGTATACCAGGATCTATAACTCTCCTTCTGAGAAGAGGAGACTTGTTTCAGTTGAAATCACCAATAAACTCATCCCCTCTCAGAGGCAGGCTTCTAAGCTGACCACAGATGCTCTAAACACCACGCTGGAGATGTCATGGACATCCATGCCAACCTCCTTATATCAGGCTGTGGTGCATCTTTTATCTCTTTCTGACACCCACCCTCTCTACTCACCAGTTTGCAGAGCTGCCAAGCATTATGTCACCAGGCACAAATCTCCACTGCACCTCTTCTACACTATGGAAGTTATGCTGTTCAAAATTGAGACAATCAACTCAGTTTACCGATGCCCCAGCTACATCTCATCATTTACAACTAAAGTCAGAGGATCCAAAGAGATGGCACTTGTCACTGCCAATGGTACATTCTGCACTGCTGGAGCATCAGTCTATAGTGATGGCTCTGGCTTTGAGGATGGTATTGAGGCATCAGCAGTGCTCTATATTCATGGGACTAAGGAAGCATCCCTACACTTATACCTTGGCCCAGCCACCAAGCATATTATATATAATGTGGATTTAGTTGGCATCATGCTTGATCTACATCTCCTCATAGGCCTTGGTCACTATCTCCCAGCCAGGGCCATTATTGAGACTAACAGCCAGGCCTCAATCAAGGCCCTACTCAATCAGCACCCCCACCCTGGTCACTATCTCCTGAACAAAGTGCACTCAGCAGCTGAACTTTTCCATGCCAAGCAGGATCAACTCATCAAAGGCTGCAAATGACAGCAAGCAAAGCACAATAGGGCAAAGTGGACTGACCACATGCAGAGCATCATTGACTTCCAGATACACTAGATCCCTGGCTACATGGACTTCAAGCCCAATGGACACATAGATGAGCTAGCCAAGCATGCCACCCAGAGCTAATCTAGTGACCACAAGTGCCTCCCCATATCCATCTGTAAACCTCTCTCCACAAGCATTCTAGCAGCATGACAGATGGCCATTGTGGGCCTGTAAGCAGAGTGGAAATCCTGCAGAAAGAAGTCACCCCAGTATCTGCCCATTTGCATCATCAATTGGTCCTTCCCCTCCAGGAAATACATGCACCTAGTCAAATTCCTTCACTGAGCACAGGACATCCTCCTCAACCAACACCTGTTCCACATATGTTGATGCCAAGAGTTGTAGTAGAGGACCACTACTTAAAACAGCTCTGGAATGCTGACCTGCTCATTCTCCACATATGTATACCTCAGTAGTATCTTAGGAGAAAGAAGGCTCATGCAGGTCTCTTATCCTAGCATGCATCTAGGCTACCAAGCATGCCATCACCACCATCACTGAACCCACCATTACCAAAACACTGCATCACTGACCTTCTCCTTTCAGACTTACTGCTAGGCCTCACTCTGTCAGCTTGCCACAGCTTGCCCAGCCCTCTGACCACACTGTTTAACCTCTCCCACTCCCTGTACCACCTATACAAACCTATGAAACACCACCTCCATTACTCTGCAGCTCCATACCTTGCTCTTATATTTAGCCTTTGTACCACTGTAGTCAGTCCTTAGTCTCAATATTGCCAATTCTTACATTGTCTGCTCTTGCTTGTTTCATCTTCAATCTATCATCTTTCTTATTTTTGCTTGCTCTGACAACACTAAGTTTTCTGATCCTCTTTGCATTATCATTCTTAGTGCCCTGTCTGTTTAGGTCTGACTTCCATTTTGCCAGTACAACTCTTAGCAGTTCTACACCAATGACCTGTAAGTCTACATGCCAGTTCACAGTCTCTCCAACCAGTAGGTTCACCACTTTGCTCTAGATGAGCCTCCAGGTCAGCAGGACCTGACAGAGTCTCTCTTTTCTGTGATTGTATAGAAATGTTTGCCTTGTGTGTGATGGCCTTAGATGTACTGAGCCAAGACTTAGACAGTGCAAAACTAATGTTTCTTTTGGTTGGACTCTTTTTGGAGATCCTAAAAGTGTGTTTTATGTACTAAAGCCCCTCATGGTGGGCTCCAGATGATGTGAATAGTGGTACAAAGCTATGGGAACTTTGCTAGCACAAAGTTTACAAGTGTCTGGGGCTCAGTTATATTGATTCAAACAATGTGTAATAGATAATCATGATGATATTCAATTTATTTTTAAAGGACTGCTGTTCTACCAAAAGGGTTCAATTGTATAACTAAGAACCTGAAACAAAACTCTATTCACAGCCTAAGCAATCCACTCCCTGGAGATTCTGAGCTTGGCAAGAGATTGCTTGGCCAGACTCCCCAAAATCCTCTTTCTTTTATACTTCTCCTTCTGCACACAGACCAGGTATACAAGCCTCATGTTTTGCCATTTGCACCATATGCACATGAGCTTGGTTTGGTCCCCATTGGTTGGGGCTCAATGGCTTTCCTGAGTGACCAGGTGGTTCCATTTTCCAGCCTTTGTTTGATAATTCCTCCAGTTTCCTCACCTCTTCCACCCTCCACATCCTTTGTCTGGTCAACAGTTCATTATTGTGAGCAGTCCAGTGGTCCTGTGTCTACTGTTTTCGACATGCACTTACAGTTTCCAGCACAAAATTTAGATATATTGGCAAACTTTCTATGATATAGCCTGTCTCAAGGTGAGAGATGGCATGGTTGATACTTCAAGATGTTTGTGGGGCTCTGGCCAAAGAGATGTGGCTCTAAGCAAGTTTTGAGATCTGCTAGGCAGTGACTTGTTACACCACCTTGGATGATTGTAGACAAGTCATCTCATAGATCCTGAATAGGATTCTGTAAGATTGACCTTGCCAGGCCTGAGGAGCATCACACAGGACTGGCAGAGAGAGATCCAAAGATTTATCAAGTCATAGGTACATAATAAAAACCTCCTACTCACCTGGAAGAGGTAGATCCAAAGAGAACAAGTCTAAGAATGCTCCATGCCAGGCTGCCAAAATTTACCCAGGTTATATGACATTTTCCCATGCTTCCACTAGTGATAAAATTTGAGTCTGAACCCCTACTATTTTTATCAGACTAAGGTAGGGAGAAAAGTGAAGCATCATGACCAGTGGAAAGATGGAAATAGAAAGGAGAGGGACTGTCCCCTCACAGAATCTCAATATGGGGCTCAATATAGGAAATAACTGAGAAGAGGGCCTTTGAAATATGTAATGAGATCAACACTGGCATTATTAAAGGAGTATTGACTAGTCAACAAAGATCACATTTAACATTCACTATAGAACTAGTGGATTCTAAGTCTGCAGATTTTTCTAAATCTGTCTCTGAATTGAGCAGGTCTACCAACAGCAAAGGAGGCATAGTAGTAAAATTCTCCTCAGTAGAATATGATGGAAATCCATCTTATTTAGATCAACATTATTCTAATGTGGTGCCAAATCCCCTTCTTTGACAACAGATTGGACTCCTCAGCTACTGACATGCAAGAGTCATAAAAGAGTGAATAGACATGACATCTTGCAGAAGACAGCTCATACAATTGAGAATTCATGCAATTCAGGTTGAATACAAGACTTAGGGGTGAGTAATGATCATTGTTTTAATTTGACAAATACTCACCTGAAGACACCTGTTGGTGGTGGCTAGGAGAAGATCATTAGGGGTCCACTGAATAAAATTCTTTAATATTTTCAAAGGAATATACATCTGTTATAGTATGTTTACCATTCTCTTTAGCATGGTAATGGAGATTGAGTTAGCTGATTGACCCCTCCCTCCTACAGTGAATTGTACTCAAAATAAACATCTCATGACCCTGAAATTTTGAAATGGTATCTGCTCCCACAAAAATCACTGTTTTTCTCCCAAGCTCTTGGAATAGACTCCTTTAAGAAATAGCTTTCAGATGAACATAACAGATGTTCTCTATGTTATGTTTGAAAATTTTATGCCTCAAAAGTGGACTTAGACTTTTTTTTCCTTATTAAGATATCTGATCATATCTAATCTTGTAAGGGGACAGCTAGACCATGGGATACTCAACCAAGAAGTGAGCTGGACAATGCCCAGACAGACAATGAGCAAGCCACAGGAGCAGGCCAGAGGTGAGCAAGGAGTAAGCTGAGACAAGAGTGGGCATCAATGACAGGAGAGCACATCACCTGGTAGCCTTACAGTTGGTTCAATGGATAGGCCTGGTGAACACTGCTATTGTTCAGTCTGAGGATGTTCCATCCTATAGACTGCCTTATATACTACATCTCTGGGTACTTATGACTAATACTACATGACACATCGGCCTGAGGTATATAAAGGAGAATGACTAACAATAATCAAAGATGAGTAATAGTCCAATCAATGACTCATAAAAGATGACTAATACTGGCAGAAGGGGATAAGGGAATGTCAAGCAGTTCAGATGACAGGATCATACCAAACTAAGCCGAGCTAGATTGGACATGTCCCCATAAGGAACTGTCCCCTTACAAATCTTCCTGATGTATCTCATCTCTGCCTTGAACCAATCCAAAATCATCAGCACAATTCAATTTATGAGTATGTTCATGCTCATCATAATTCCAGCTCTAATTCTGCAATGTGAATAATACTTCTAGACAGCATATTTAGCTTGCCTAGCATCAAGACCTTTTCTAGTAATAATTCATGATTCAGTCCCTGTAAGTTCCTCCATTTCCTCATCCTCCTCATCTTTCCAGCTATCTAATTCCTTACTATTGATGTTGAGGGCCACAAAAAGTGAGAAGGCACCCTTTTAGTCCTTCCTTTCTATGTCAGAGTCAGAGGATAGGTCTTCCTCACTAGGCAAGTAGTCTAGATCATGTTCCTTTGACAGTGGGGTCATCATTATCCAGGCCAGATTCAAACCCTTGCTTTTCTGAAGTGTTCTGTAGTTTTGCTTGTTGCAATTGAAAACTTCCTTTGGGCATCTTTTTCTGTTTGGAAAGTGGACTATATTATGCAATCTATACCTATTTTTTTATTGCATTTTTATGACTACAGTTGAAACTCTCATAACCCATAACATTCAGTGGAAGCCAAAGTCTACAGGTTATGGAGGATTATGGGTTATGAGAGAGGTTGTTATAGGGACATGTATCAGGCTTGTTTTATGATAAAATTGTATTATTATACTTGAAACTATGCTAATTGTACAGCTATGAGCTCTTGGAAGCAAAATACTCAGTGATTACAGCTGGTTCAAGAGTATGGAACTCATCAAGATGTGTCTGATGGCAAAATGTGTTGAGCATGACTTCAAACTTGCATGCAAATGGTTGATCAATGTTCATGATGTAATCCTTAAGTGTCAAATGGCTTGAAGTGCATCATGGTGAGCAGGCTTCTTGTCTAACTTAGTTGTCAGATCATCATCCATCAATGACATCACCACCATTCTTATCTCTGTTCTCCTCTGCCTCTTGTCACTCCAATGTGCATAGCATTTTCATCCATTGGATTGTGCAACTTGCTGAGAGACATATAGTTCTGTGGCTGAAGAACACCAATTTTTTCCAAATGGGACAATGATTCCATAACTTTTCATTCAGCCCTATTGAGAGCTTCTTTGACACTGTCCAAATTAAGAAGTGATGAGATTAGGACAGTGAGGTTAGTGTTTGAGCCTGACATGAGATTGAGAAGAGAATCTGGAAGAATTCCAGATTTATACCAACAATTCCAGATCATGGTCATGTCAGCTTCTTTCCAGATGGTGTCAGTGATCTGCATAGCTTTGAGAATGTTAATGTCATAAATGTCAGCAGGAGTAATGCCACTATCATAGCAATCAATTGCACAGTTCACAACATGAGCATGATAATGGGCCTTGAAGTTGCAAATGATGCTAGCATGTGCTGGCTGAACATGGGCTGTGAAATTGGGGCTAAAATATCCAACAACAATGTTGGTGAGATCATCTGGTGGAATATGTGCACTGAAATTGTCCTAAAGCAGCAAGATTGTGCAACCTTGATATCATAACTCTGCATCCCAAGCACTAAGCTACTCTTGGTAAAGAACTGTCATCATCCAAGCCTTAGCATTATTTCAGTAATAGCTGAGCACCTGTTTTTTATTGAAAGGGGCAAGGTTATTTGAATTTATCAATGACTAATGGTGAGAGCTTCTTGGTGCCAGAAACATTCATCATAAATGCATTTGTCAACTGTTTTTTGTTTTCCTTGACTCTGGAGGTTTGTTTGTCCATCAAACTCAGTCAGATACCATTCTATGAAACAGCCTGCCATAAGCACTTGATTTGACACAGAGGTAGATTTACTTATGCCCAAAACAAACCAGTTTCATCCATATTGAAGATATCCTTCAGCTGATAGCCATGTTTCTTGATAAGATCACACAGGCATTGGCATTCATGTTCAATATCTTTAGCCTGCACAGATCCAGCCTCTCCATGATGCTTGTAGGACCATAAAACCACATTGCTTCTTGAGCCTGGCCAACCATCCATTGGTGAGCTTTGTACTCTCATCTTTTGGTATCTTCTTCAGGTCTGCAAAATGATTCCATTTTTCCTGTAGAGTGTCTCCATCCAGCTGGATTCCATCTGACATTGCCTTCAAAACCCAGAGCTCCAGCATCTCATTGATCTCTGGATGTTCAAACTGCTTTTGCTGCTTAATATCTCCTGATCACCCCAGTCCTTGCTCCTCTTCAATTAGAGGCTACTTTAAACAGAAGTTTGGATAGAGTTTGTTTCAGTGCTTGGCAATCTTTTCCTGGCTGAGCAGCTTCCCCTGTGCATGATGCCAATCAGGAATGTTAACCTTCTGTTTCAATGTTGCATTTTCTTTCTTTGTGAAGACAGGCTCTGCTTTTTTCTTCTCTGACTGTGGTACAACCTTGCAATTCTCAGGTCCTAAAAATGTTAGATGTCAATTCTTTTATTCCCTGGCCCTTAAATACCATTTTTGTCCTTCCCAACTCTTCAAGCTCATCAACAATGGTCTTCTGATGTGAATTCAATTGTTTAAGTCCTCATTCATAGTCTGAGGCCTCATCAAGAAGCTCAACCACCATTTCCTCATCAATTGAATTTCCATTGTTGTCGAACCACTCCTCATCAGAAGCCAAAATGTCTTCTTTCTGTGAGGTTTGGTGCAGGAGATCATCTTGGCATCTCTTAATGTGATATTTAAGGTGTTTGAAACCTGATTCAAGTGTTTTGAGAGTTTTTGTCAGCATAGTCAACAAGTTGCATCAAATTTCATGTCCAATATAATTTCAGTGGATTACTTGAAAATTCTCCTCTCAGTTTTAGAGTGGAAAATGTCACTCTGAATCAACTATTTATTAGATGAGATACCTGAATGTTAGAAATTAAATATACATCAAATGGCACTAATTTCTTCCACTTTAGGCAAATTATGGGTTATGATCCCCCTAAGAAACCTATGGGTTATGAGTTATGGAGGGTAATCCATAATTCCCCACAAACATACTTTGTGGAGCTAAAGGTCTATGGGTTACTGTGGATTATGTGTTATGAGAGTTTCAACTGTATTGAGCCAGGTTTCCTTCTAAATTTTCAGTCACTCTGCAAGGAAGTCAAGACTGCAGCTACTGGAGGTAGGTCAGATTTATCTGTGGTGCACTGTAGACTTAAGGGCTCCTCAAATTCATGTGGTACAGCTCAGTACAGTTTGAAAGTGGTACAGAATGTGAGTAGTTCAGAGTCCACTGTTGGCTGACCATGCCACTAGGAACCACTCCCAGTCATTTAATGGAGCCCACCCAAAATGGGAGGAGTCTCCATAGAAGAAGACAAAAGATGGTTTATTAGATATTTGTGTTCAGTGATATTTTTCCATGAACACATCCAGATCTCCTTGTACTTGTTCTGGGACAATGGACCTGAAGCAAATGTGGTAATAATTAGAATTATTTGCACTGAAGAGACCATGGTGGGAGGTGAGAGAAGAGGCCAGGTAACTTGAGATAAACCTACTTTGTATAAGGATTCATTGAGCTAGTAGAAGACATGTAAAGAGTTTGATTAAAGTAAGGACAGTGTACTAGTTAGGTATCAATGGAGTGGCAACCTTTGTTTCTTGGACTTTGCAGTTTGAAAATCCTTCGACACCTGGCCTCAGAGGCCACCACATTCAAACTGTACTGAACTTTACCACATGAATTGAGGAGCTTTATATCAACATTGCCAACAGCTGTTGAAAATGTGCCTGATGGCCTAGGCGCCCCGGCAATAGACCCGATTATAGCCGGGGCAACATTCGCAAAGATAAGTCCTACAATAGAGGTGTATACTCTCAATCCTGTAATGCAAGAGATGACTAGAGAGAAATCTAGATAGCTTCTGCTACTTTAATGTTGACCTGCCCCCCTTCTCGAACAGCTTCCAACATGTACCACATGCAATAACGACCAAACTTTCTGATATTCTGGGTTCCACTTGAAAATCCGATGAACTCTAGCTTCGGTAACTTTTCAGCAAACATCATAGCAGATTCCTGCGCGCGACCAATGAAGGCCTTTGAAGGAGAAGAATGACCCGAAGGATGTACGTATACCAGGGATGGCCCAAGCTCCACCGACATGCGAAGTTCGCGTAGTCGGGGGAGATTCTGAAGAGGTGCAACAAAGGATTCCTATGATGTCAGTGTGAAAAACTGCTGAGTAAAGCGCCAAAGGGTTGTGACAGACCAGAATGGATGGGGATAACTCGTTGTCGTTGTATTCAAAAAACTCTTTTTCGAGTTCGAGATATTCAAGTCCCGGACATGATCTAGCTATATGTGCAAGCAAGGCAGGTGAGGGAACTGACTTTAGACCCAGACTCAGCTGGAGCAAGAACGGAAGTTTCGCAGCCGCATCGACCCAAGTAGTTGCATCAGCATCAGTCAAGCCAGAATAGCTGGAAGGAGATGTATCAGGAACCTTGTGGTCTCGAAGCGCTAAAACATGTAGGACTTTCAGACCATTAGGAAGTTGTTCAACAATTTTTTCTCCAGGTTGAAGATTGGATAATGAGAGTGATACAAGGTCCGGAAGGACAACCGAGAGGGGTGGATGGACTTCAACAGATGAGCAGAAAATGAATGGTCGTCGAGGCAATTCTTCTGCATAAAAGCTGCAATGGAGAGTATACAGAGATGGCATCTGTGAAACCACAATAGGAAGGAATTGATACTCGTAATATGGGATGTGATCCACAAGACGAAGTGTGTCGAGTTTTGGCTATTTGTTGAACGCTAACGTCTGTAACTCGATGAGGTCGCCGGAGAGCTCCAACTCTACCAGCGTCGGGAAGAAGAATTGGAGTATCTCAGATACAACCTGAATTTCCTGGTCCCAGTCAACCTCCTGTCGTGTGTCAGTCACGCTTGGTACAATCCGCAATTCGGTCAGAGTCAGGCCCAGAGAAGATAGTTGGCGCATCTCGACAAAGACTTCGATCAATTTCAGATCGTCAAATCGTCGCTGTTGTAATTTTAACGTATGAAGAGCGGGCAGGATCGAAACTGCAAGTAGATATGGCAGAGATACACCTTTAGGCGAGTAAGGTGAAAACCTCAGCTTAACTTGACTCGTGTTGATCAAATTAGGCAGTGTACTTAGAAGGTCCCGATCATCAATGAGCGTGCATAACTTGGGCCTGTATTCTCTGCCGTATATATTCACGGTTCTGAACGGCTCTGTCAATGTCTTTAAGAGTCTCTTGAAGAAGGTATGGCCCACCGAATATAAGGCCACACAGTAGAAGGCCAGGCACCACCATCATACGCATCCCTTTTCCAATTGTACACTTCTTTGAAAAGCAAAGAAAGTGCAAATGCGCGCAGCTGTACGGAGGTTTCTGACATCTTGATGACGACTTCATTGCGAGGACCATCGGCAAAAATGTCGCCTGGATTAAGGACGTGAGGTTTCCAAGCTGCATGGCATATTCGCCAGAGTATATCAGAGGGAATGTCGGGGGGCATTGTCACAGAATCGCAACAGCTTACACGAAGCGGAAATTCGGAGCGTCCCACTGATTCCAAACGTCCCGTATTCCGAACAAGCTAGGTTCGGAACATGCCGCCTTCACCCATCACGCGGCAAATACACGGACCAAGCACTTCGCGAAGGAGTCCACAGGCGTGGGATTGGTTGATCTCACCTGCGTGTCCCACGTAACCTCCTTCTTTGATTTCTGTAGGGTTTTGCATGATTCCCCATTCTTCATCAAAAGACTGACTGACAAATTCGTTATTGAAGATTGTCTTCGCAGGCAAAACTTTCTTGTACATTGCCTTCCACTTCTGTATTGGCCAGTGTAAGTCATTACCTCACCTTTATCGTGACAAAAGCTCTGATTTAGTACCTTGCCTTTTTAGTCTATTCGAATTCCCTCCTTGCTACCCTCAATTGAACAATAATCCATGGTTCCACTGATGCCACACTGGTGTTAACTCAATGCCTTCCATTGACTGTATATTGTTGGTCCTCTATCTGATCAATGTGTATAGCATAAATGAGCTTGTATTCGACTTAGATTGGAGGTCATCTCAAGTCTACACAGGACTTGGAGAAGAAGGAAGCAAATATACTTACTCAGAATCCTCTTTACCATACTTTTGTTGTGAAGCAATCTAAACAGGCATCCATTATATGCTGCATTAATGAAACCTTGTATAAGTAGAGAAAATGATGTTGATAATGGGAAGGTCAGGAAATGGTCCACTTCAGGGACCCAAGAAGCAGTCCAGAGGAGGAAAGAGAGACATACAGTGGGCAGAGGCTGTTGGCTTTGAGCTATTGGTCTGAGCTGTTGTCACAGCAATGGAGTCAGGGACACACCACAGAGTACATGGAGACAATCAGGAAGTTGTTGAGGGCTGGTGAAATAGATGCAGCTGCAATATGGCCATCAGCAAGGTATTTTGCTGAATCCCCAGTTTCCTTGCAGTGGAGGGCAGAGCAGAGAGCATCCACACTGCCTATGTCCCAAGCACAGAGAATCCAGCTGATAACTCATTCAGAGAAGTGTACTCACCTAGATCTTTGCTACTGCCACCAATTGAGCTACATGGCTGTAATGTGGTTATGTTAATAAGAGCTCATTCCCAGTGAGAACAGGTTCTGGGCTCAGCTGGATATAGCTGACTGTATCTGAAAATATTAGTCTTTAATCTGGACTGGCTATCTATAGCTCCAGAAATTTTTCTGGGAAATTCTGGGGAATGATAGACAATTCTGACAGTTCAAAATGGCCTCCTTCTTTCTCAGCCTAGCATATCTGAATTGAGCAGATTGTATATTGCTAATAATAGTACAATGGTAATCTGATGTTATCTGAATGTTACCAAATCTATCTGATATTTCTACATAATGCCCTGAATGTTCAAAAATACATGAGAAATTTGTAAGAGATGCAAAGGGCATACAACACATACCTAAAAACCAACTTAATTGTACCAAAAGACAACAATGATGTGATGTGGGATTGAGTCTCAGTTTGCTCAATTCTGTTCTTCTTTGCCTTTGTTTGCACCTTTGAGAGTTCTTGATATTTCTAGAAAGAGATATCAATTAGAATACTTTGATAAGATGAATGTGACACACCTTTTTTATCTCAGCATCACATGACTTCCACACAGTGGCAAAATCACCTTTGGTTGCATTGGGATGTGTTGCAAGGTAGTCAATGACATATAAGTTTCTATTGTTATAATGTTAATAGGGTAAATAGAGTGTAATGTGTACTTACTGTGCAGTGATTATGCTATCTTTGGCTTGCAAAGGCTTTGAGTTTAGTTTTTTCATACTAGGGAGACTTGGAGCAGAAGTTTGAGGGATTGTGATGGTGGGTGGAAGAATTGAGATACTTGGATGGTGGGCATGGAGACTTGAGCAGTGGGCATGGACATTTGAGCAGTAAACACAGAGACTTGAGTGGTGGGCACAGAGACTTGAGCAGCAGAGACTTGGATTGCAGGTGTGGAAGCTTGGGCTGTAAGCATATCAGTGTGGGCTACAGGTGCAGAGACTTGGGTGGCAGGTGCAGAGACTAGTTTTAGTTGTTCAGCTGTGTGTATATTCAGGATAAAAAAAATATATACATACTTTTGACATTTTATCTTGGTCTTGAATTGCATGTATGCACTGTTAAGGTCAATATATACAGTATTGCAGGTGTAGATGAGGTCAGAGGATGTTGTGCTGGCTAAATTTGGCAAGTTGAATGGATTAGATGACTATATACAGCCAAAAGTAAGTACATGAAAGAGAATAAAATCAAATCATACATCATAGAAGTGAAAATCATTATTTGGTGCTCTTGAAGGCTATTCAGAAGCAAGAAATGCCAGTGAATGCTGTACAATCAATATACAAATAACTCACATAAAACTGAGACAACTGAGAACTTATATTATATGGAGGACCAACATGTATAAGAGATGGAGAAGAAGAGAAATTAAAGTCAGAGGCAGGGGTCATGAGAATGATGGTGGTGGTACAGACAGAAGTAAATGTCAACAAGTCCACTCACTGCCCACCAATTTTCAAAAGTCAGAGCACCCCCCTTTTAGACCAAATTGTCAGTCTACAAAAACACAGCACAAATCATGAGATTCTGACAACCACAGAATTTAAGGAAATCCCACAAAATGTGGACATTTTAAGCACATTCTGCTATGAATTTACCCTCTGGCAAAATTTAAAGAAATGACAGAATTTCCATGAATTTGAGCAAGATAATGATTGAATTTTACTTCAATATTACTGCCAGGAAATTCACCTCACCCATGGCTCAAACCATGGGTTGCGCATGTTACCATTGTACCACTAGCACTGTAATGTGATCCATACTCCATACACCAGCTGCAGCTCATCAGTTAAGATGTATTATGCTTGAGGAATACACAGTACAGCCATGGCTTAAAGAGAGCATCTAGATACACAAAGGATTGCATCACAGAAGATGCTTTAACACATCACCAAACATCTCATTTTGTAGGCCTGTAGTGTTTCTCTTCTGCTTTTTCTTAGGAGCGTTCATTGTTAAGTTGAGTGGAATGTGTTACTATGAGCATGGAGAGCTGAGACTTGAATTTACAGTAAAAACAAATGTTTTTTTTTTTTTTTTGGGGGGGGGGGGCTGGTTGGCTTGTGAGAACTTCTTGATAATACTGCAACAAAATTCAGCTCATTGAAAGGAGTCAATTGCACTATTTTTCATATTTTTTCCTTTTTTTTTTTCTTAGGTGGCTAAAATTTTGGGGTCTAAATTTCTGACTTGGACACTATTGAAGAATTGGCTCATGCAAATCAACCAATTGGGTCCTCATCTTCATGTTTCTGCATTGAAATGTGCAGCTAGATGATGTGCTATCTCTCCATAAAGGCATCACCAAATTTTGATGTGTTTGCTTGTTCATGACTGTATACAAATTACTGGATTCTGTATTTAGAACAATACAGACAATGTGAGTCTGATCTATGGTACATGAGATATATATATCCAAATGTCTTTGTTCCATTTGTAACAATGAGTGTGATATGTGTGACAAAAAAAAAAAAAAAAAAAAAAACTCGGAGCATGACTTATAGTGCCTTGTGCTGCAGAATCGCCAGATCTTGTTCTAATGCATTCTTAAGATGTTTTGCAGTTTTGTAAATTTTGAAGTGGGTAGTGCTTTGGTAAAGATATTGGCCATGTTGTCCTTTGTATTAATATATCATAAGGTGATTTCCTCAGAGGCAACTTGTTCACATAAGAAGTGATACTTTATGTCAACATGCTTGACTCATGTGTGGAACAGTGGATCCTCTGATAAGTTAATCACCAAATTGTTGTTGGAGAGGATCATAGTCATGGTGCTTGCAGGATGCCCCAATGCATCCATCATCATCCACAACTAAATACCTTCCTGCACTGTCTCAAAAGCTGCCATATATTCTGCCTCATATGATGATGCTACTACTGTCTTCTGTTTCCTTGTTGCTCACAACACTAACCCAGACTTTAATGACCATGCATACTCTCCCACACTCCATTGAGTATTCAAGCAGTTTGCCCAGTTGGAGTTTGTGAAGCCCACCAGGCCAATTTCTGCTCCCCCTTCTAGACACAAGCATAAATTGCATGTCTCCTTCAAGTATTGCAGAACTTTTATTGTGGCATTCCAGTGTATATATGAATACAAGTCAAAATATTGCATTAGTTGGCTGAGCTGTGTATTGAATGTCCAGTCTAGTCAAGATTGCCAACCATAAGAGTCTGCCAACTAATTGCTGATAGGGGATGCAAGTGATCTTCTTGAGTTCAGTGGAAGTAAGTTTTGATTTATTAACCCATCCATAGTTTGAGTCTGGAATCCATAGGTACTGCAAGGAGGGAAGCCTTGGATTGATCAAATTGCAATATCAACCTGTCAATCAGGATTGTCTTGGATAGGTATACCTGTTTGTTCAGACAGTTCCATTCTACTGCAATGCCAACAATGTGTTTGGATGTCCCAAAATCTGAAATTGTCCAAGTTTTTTTCTTCAACTTCTCCTTAAAGTCATCGTTCATTGCTTTGGTACTTGCAATAGATAAGAAGTCATCCCCATGTATGCCCACTATCACAATGCCCTTATCAGTCTTTTGATAATAGACACAGGCCTCACATTTAAGTCAAGTGAATCCCAATTTCCTCATCACCTCATCCAATGTTCTATTTCATATCTTGCCAGCCTGTTTCATTCTGTAAATTGCCCTCACAATCCTGCATACCCATTCTTCCTTCCCTTTCTCTTCAAAACCCTTTGGTTGCTCCATGTATATCCTCTCCTCTTCAAGTAAAATTCTGTTTAAGAATGCCATCTTTATGTTGACTTGGGCAGTGTCCCAACCTAAAGTCATGGCAAGCAGGATCCACCAAGATTCTAATGCCAAAACCCTTCATCCTTTTGCAAAATTGAATTTCCATGACCTGGGTCAAACATGCCTACACATACAGCATAGTGTTCCTGGAACATCAGTTTCATCAACTCACAATGTCCATAGATATCTACTAGGAGGTAAATGATGAGATTTACCTCACCAAGTATGGGCAGCTGCCCACAGTATTAATATGGGATGGGTAGTGACAAGTCACTGAAGACAACAGGTTTCATTGGCTATTCAAACACCAGGAGAAGAGTGCAAAAGGGCTGGATTCTGAGGCAAAAGGCCTCTATTACTACATAGGGCAGGATTTAAACTGTGTGAATCTCTGGATGAATGTACACATGTGCCTCATTACTTCATCACATAGGTGTGCACTAAAAAAAACAACAACAACAAACAACACAAAAGTTTGAGGACATTATTTTCTTTTACACAGCATAGACCATGAGATTATGGAATTCAAAAAAATCATTAGCTTATGTATATTTTTCTTATGTTTTCCATACATTTTGCTTGACATAGATTTCTTCCTTGCAGAATTTTTGAGAATTTACATTATTGTGAGATTTTGCTGACACAAGAATCTATCAATAGAACTTAGAGAAAAAATGTTCATTGATGTTAATGTGCACTAGAACTTTGTTACCTTCTCTCACCTCACCCATAGACACTCTCACCAAGCTCTCTACTGTTTGATCTCATCAAAAGGACAATCATGTCCACATTGCATGGCATACTATGGGTTCCTTGTTTCTGTGATGCCTGCAAGAGACATTCAGATGGCTTGACATATCAGAACTGAAATTGAAATCATTGTACATACTTACACCTCATTAATCATCCTTCTGTGTGCTCTGAATTCAATCTTTAATAATTTTTGGTGGTACATTGATTGGCTCTCCTCATATGTGGACTGTGTAACATTTTCAATTTCTATTGGTACTGCATCAATGGCAGCAAGCAGATTGATCATATATTAACAGGTATTCAGTTTCTTTTACCTCTGAGAAATTAGAGTTGATACACACTTCTTTGCTGCAGTATAGAAGCACTCATGAAACAAACCAGTTGATCAGTTTACCATTTTCATCATACTCATCCTTGTCATTTGATGTCATCATACTCATCCTTGTCATTTGATGTCAATGATGATACAAATGTTGGATCATATTTTGGGTTGTGGTATAGTGAAGACATGCTGGGATAATCTGACAATCAGCTTCTAAATGAGAGCCAGATGAGTCAGAAATACTGAAATTGAAACCATTGTACATACTCCAACAGCATGACTTCTCAACATTGCAGCACTAAGATGTTTCTTCTCTTTGGCCACCTCACTATTAACAGCAACAGTCTCATCCAATCCACCAGCACCCTGAGCCATTTCTATTCCCACATCCTTCTTCTTATGCACCTGCACATCCTTTATCTTCTTTTACAGGTTTGTGAACATTTTCTAAATCTGCTTTTGATAGTCTTCATCACTGATTCAAAGTAATGCAAGCTTTGCATTGGGTATGATCTCTGCACCATGCTATTTTGTCTAGCCCATGATTGAACATATCACATAATAATTGTCTTCATCAGTCCATGGCCTATCCTATGAACTCCCCAATCTTTGTTAGTACCTGACTATAGCAAGGCAGAGAGGTGAAAGGTGGAGAGAGATAGGTCTGACATCTGTGGTGGATCTCATTCTGCGCTACCACTCTCATTCAGAATGTGCTGTCTTTGCAGTTACTAGCCTGGGAAAGGAAGACATGATCCTGGACTTCACTTGGCTTTGAGAGCACAATCTATAGATTGATTGGTCAAAGAGTGAGGTGCACATGAGTAGGTGCCCTCAGCGTTGTTCTACTTGCACCAACAAGGTCCAAGAGGAGCGCAGAGCATTAGTCCATGAGCATGCTGCCATATGTGCTTGTTGTGTAGGGCATATTCTCTTTGCTGACATTGACCTGTTGGATCCTCCCCCTATGGCATTCTCTCATAGAGAGGCCCTCTATAAGGATGTCTGGAGCATGAGAAGTGAAACACAGCTGGAAGATGGATGTGAAGGTGAGTTTATCAGCGCTTCAGACTCAGAGTCTCCAGATGAGGCTATAGAGGTAGGAGATAGGATCTATGCTGCTACACTGCATCCACCACCAACAGCCACAGAGATCTGGGCTAGTCAGACCCCATCTCAGTGTCTGGCCCAAGCATTTGCAGCAAACTCCCAGCCCAAACCCTTGCATAGCACAGTTCCTCATCACCTCCAGGACTTTGAAGATGTGTTCTCCAAGGCATTGTTCGACTCACTCCCTGAGCATAAGCAGTGGGATCATGCAATTGAACTTGTTCCAGATGCAGAACCTTCTAGCTGTAAAGTATATC
>JABAKA010000086.1:0-29807 GCA_018857285.1 Termitomyces sp. Mi166#008
AAGAATAGTGGTGAAAGAAGTAGGTGTGCCAATGGAAACCTTCAAGGTGCTAAATTTCTCCTCTCTGAAATTAGTCTTGGCAACAGTCTTGCCAACCGCTATTGCCGATGCTTCTTGCCGACAGTTACTGGCGATGGACTTGGCGATGGTTATTGCTGATGAGCTTGACAATAGTTATTGCTGACAATTGTTAGCAACTGACTTGGCGACTGTTACTGCCAATGGGCTTAGCAACTGTTGTTGATTTTGCCAATTGTTGTGCGACTTGAATAGGAAGGAGGGGACCCTGAATAAGGCAGCGGTGGCAGAGGAGAGGCAGCGGCTTCACGCAGCTGGTGGTATGTAGGTAGACACCCCTTGAACAGGAATTGCAAGGGCAGCAGTGGCAGTAGCAGAAAAGAGAGTGGCAGACTGGTAGCGCTGCTCTGTACCCTCTTAAACTATGCCTCAAAAGGTGTGGTGCTCCATGTGCAGGTGCTTAGCACTGGACTTTAAACTATGCCTCAAAAGGCATGTAGATTTATTGCAAAAGCGATGTAGTTGCTTAGTGACGGGCACCAAGCACTTAGTTTGCCTCAGAAGAGGTGACATAGACTTAAAGCGTTTAGAGACTTGGCAGAGGTGTTGCTAACAATAGCTGCTGACCAACTGCATGAGGGCGACATAGAGCATAGAGCGTAAGACGTAGGACTGTAGTAAGGGTGAATTCCTTGTGTAGAACATTGTTCTAGGATGTTGTTGTATTGTTTTTTCTTTCTACTTTTTGTACATCTTATATACTACTAGAGTGGAGAAATTGGTAAGCTTTTCTCCTACTATCCTAAATATGTACTAATTCTGATGTCATGGGAGCATTAATGCTGTCAAGTGGAGCCTATGAAGTCATAGCAAACCTCTTTTTAGACAGTTTTTCTCTATGCTACCCTTTTTCTAAGACAGAATGTTCTAGACTACAGCTGCTGGACATGATTTTTGTGTTTTGCCAAGTCACATGTCATCACATGTTTAGTCATGTGACCTGTTGCATCATAAAAAACAAGAAAATTTTGAAAAAAATAACTATTTTGCAATTAGAATCTTTTGGGGCTTATCACCAGGTCAGTAGTGTGACAGGGTACAAAAATGGCTTGCTTGGTGAGGTGGCAGACCACCACAAGGATGGCATTGAATTTGTCAGACTCAGAGAGCTCAACGATGTGGTTCATCAAGATTGAAGACCAGGATTGTTCTTCAATTGGGAGGGGCTTCAGCAATCTGAATGGGCAGTGACATGGAACCTTGGCTCATAAGCAAGCCTCACAGGCACACATGTACTGAGTGACATCCTTCTTCAAGCCAGGCCAGAAGTAGGTCCTCATGATGAGCTGGATGATTTTCTGAATGCCAGAATGTTCACATAGCTTGTGATCATGATACTGCTGTAAAACATTGAGCCAGAGGCATCCAAGGTTGGGCACGTAGATCCAGCCATCTTAGAGTGGGAGTTTGCCATTGGGAGAGAGGGTGAAAGTGGTAGGGGAGGAGATGGAGTTGTGCAGAGCAGCCACCAAGTCGTTAGTAGCAGTTCAGGGATCATTTTCCTTAAAGTATGTGTTGGGGGAGGCACTGTGAATTTGGTTGAGCAGTCCTTCCTCATTGAGCAACAAGATGGAGTTGAGGTGCTTGAGGGGGATGATGACACATTTGTTCAAGGCATTATGATCTGCTTCAAAGGACTTTTTTGAGTATACATTTGATCTCCTAGTCAGTGCATTGGGTTTGGCACCAAGGCAACCAAGGCAATAGTGGATGGCAAAGTCATACTTAAAGAGAGTTTCAGACCATTGTGCCTGGCGCCAACTGAGTTGCTTCATTGTAGTGAACTACTGAAGGTTGTTGTGGTCAGAATATATCTGAATACAGTGTTGTGCGCCCTCCAAGTATGCTCACTATTGCTTGAACACTTTAACAATGGCTAGGAGCTCTTTGTCATAGATGTCGTAGTTGAGCTCTGCAGCAATCATGAATCAAGTATAGAATGCCACAGGTCAAAGGTCCTTGCTATCGAGTTTCATCTGGAAGATGATGCCAGTGATGGCGTAGTCAGAGGCGTTGCACTCAAAATGATGGAAAGCAATAGGTCATAGTGGCAGAGGATCAGAGCAGAGGTGAATGCCTTCTTTAGAAGGTCAAAGACACTCTAACAGTCTGCATCCCAATCCCAAGGAGTATTCTTTCTAGTTAGACAGGTCAGGTGCTTGGTGATGCCTGAATAGTTGTCAATGAACTGCCAATAGAAGTTGGCAAAGCCTAGGAAGGACTGAAGTTCCTTGAGATTCTGCGGTCAGGGCCAGTTAGTGATGGCATCAACCTTGGCAGAGTCCATGTGGACTCCATTAATGCTAAGGTACTCTACTTCCTTAGTGTGGAAGGAGCATTTTTCTGGTTTGGCATGCAGGTTGTGTCACCAAAGATGCTTTAGTACTTATTGTACATGTCCCCAGTGCTCCTCAAGAGAATCAGAGTAGATCAGGATATCATCCAAATATACAATAACAAAGACATCATTCATGTCATGGAAAATGTCATTCATGAAATACTGGAAGGTGGCAGATGAGTTGGTCATTCTGAAAGGCATCACAAGGTATTCAAAGAGCCCATGACAGGTGCAGAACACCATCTTCCATTCATGGCCTGGAGCAATGCAAATGTTGTTGTACCCTGACTGAAGGTCAATCTTTGTATAGATCTTGGCACTTCGAAGGCAGTCACTAAATTCCCAATGAGCAGTAGAGGATATTGGTTTTTCTAAGTGACCTGGTTAAGGCCTCTGTAGTTGACACAAGGCTGCAGCAAACCATCTTTCTTTTTGGCAAAGAGGATGGGTGCACCAGCAGAGGAGGCAGAGAGTCATATGAAGCCTTCCTCAAGCATATCATTGAGGTAATCCTTGAGCGCGTCTGGCACAGCAACTCAGAGACAACCTGTATTCTATGCCTGGTCTGCCTGCAAGCATTCCTCACCTTTCTCTAGGTCTGAACTCTTGGTGCTGTGTCCCTGACAGTCCTTGCTATTACAACCTAACTGGCATAGTTCAGCGATCTCTTTGGCCTCAGCAGCCTGCAGCTGGGCTGGTGGGCATGGCACAGGAGAGTTCCAATTGCTGCCCTATGCCTGTGCAGGGTATGTGGGAACCAGTGAGGAAAGGGCTGCACCAGCAACATTTGGAGGGTTTGGAGGATGAAAAAACAAGGGTTGGGGTTAAGTGCTCAGGGATCAGAGGACATCTTTGTGTAAGTGCATAGCTGGCAAGGCAGAGGAGTCTTTCCAGTAGTGCTGGTTGATTTGAGTGATGAGGTTTTTAAAACTCTTATAGATGGTCTGCCAGTTTGTGAAGAGGAGGTGGCCAGGGTTGAAGTAGAGAATGGCAGTGTATTAGTCCAATGCAATACCTTGCAAATAGAACCTGGCAAATGCAATCCATGCTTGATCAAAAGTGAAAGTGTGCAGCTTGCCCTGGAACATGGTCAAGCATTGAACAAAAAAGATTTGCCACTTTTGAGGGTTGCGCTCACTGAAAGGTTTGGGCTTCTGAATGTTTAGCCATCCTTCATGTGCAAGAGCCTTGCACAAACCACCAGGATCACTTTGATCATTGTTGTTCTGGGCAGGGGCACTGGCATTGTAGTAATAGTAGTAGTGATTTCTGGTGCCACCATGTGGCAGAAATGCACTAATCACTGGTCCCCATCTGCTGAGAGGTCCACTGCTGAAAGGTCCACCTGGAGGAACTCCTTCTGGTGCTCCACCACCAAGAGGCGGTTTGCCCAGCAACCAATGGGGGGGCCGCTGCCCAAGGGCCTGGAAGGTGGTCCAGAAGGGGGAGCACCACTCAGGTTACATATGTTGCCCATGCTGAAGGGGAGGAAGCCATATACTAAGCTGTATCCTGAAGGAGAAGGTGCCTCTGAGCCTTCTAAAGCAGCACTGAACCTGAGACTATTGATTAAATTTTGGTTCTGAGGAACCCAAGCCAAAGCCAGTTGTCAGGAGTCCCAGGGTGCGGCATTGCCAGTGGACCCGGTGGTTTGGTCATAGGGGCAGCAGTCAGAGAGGGGAAAGAAGGATCTCTCCAGAGTGGCTCAACAAAGCAAGTACTGGTTTGAGGTGGAAGCGACAGTGGTGGAGGGGCTCAGAGATCCAAGTGTGGAGGTCTTTCATGTTGGAAATTCATCTGAAGTGGCCAGTTTTGTTTGAGTTCAGGTTGGGCCTGCTCTAGGGCTGTGCTAATGTCAGGTTCATTGACATAGCTCAGCACATGTTTGAAGCAGACATCTTCCTTGATAGGCACAGGGGATGTTGGTGGGATGAGGTGCCATGGGGGGGGTATGAGGATAGGGGGAGTGCCTGGAGATTGATCCCAAGTTTGAAATGGACAGGTAATCAGTACCAAGTTTGATCATGGTCATGCTGAGAGGCCTACTTTACATGCCACTGCTTGTTCAAAAAGTCCTCCAGTGGGGTTGAGGCCTCAGAGGAGGGTTGAAGCTGCTTCCAGATTGTTCTGATGTCAATTGTTCAAATTGGTGGCAGCAGGCTTTGGAGCAGTGGTGTTGGGGGCATGTTGAGCTGTGGTTGTCCCCTTTTGAATGTGGAAGGAGTACATGGTGTTGGCTAGATTCTCAAACTCACCCAGCAAGGAGGAAACATAAATTTCAGCAACTAAATCACGCAACTCATCATGCAGCAAGGCATCACCTTTTAGAAGTCCAAGCTGGCATAGTAAGAGGTCCTCTTGCTTATAAAGCTCAGAGAACATCAAGATGTGATCAGCCCAGACCTCTGTGGTGGCCTCTGATGCAGGGTGCCCCAGATTTTGAAAGAATTCCTGAGTCCTTAGAGAGAACACTTCTCATGAGAGGCAGAGTTCCTTTAGGATTGTGTCACATTGCTGAGAATATTCTGCCCATCATCTCACCTGCTGGAGTGAGGGATCACCATCACCTTGGGACATGTTCCTTTGTTTCAAAGAGGTTAGAGGGGTGTGAACAGCTGGAGCTACCACTGGAACCCAATGGTGAGGCTGGTGAGTGACAGAGGCAGCAGAGGGCTGAAAGCCGTCCCATCCACTTGAGTACACCAATCCTGCCATGGGCAAAGCAGTGCTGGCAAGTGCCAAAGTAGTCCACACCTAGTTTGGAGCCTTGAGCAGCATTCCAGTATAGGTTTGGTAATCCAAACCCTGTATGGAGAGAGGTGCCAGAGAGTGCCAGTCAATGCCAGAACCTCAACTGATCGAAGGTCCCAGCAAGTAGCCAGTTTGATCTGTCAGTCAGTAGCAAGTCAGAGAATATGGTGTGATAGGTACAACAGGTTGTTGCTGGCTCAGAGAAGTGAGAGGATTGTTGGCTGGGTTTGGAAATATCGGGCGGCCATACTGATCAACCATGTGAGTTGTTGTTGGCCAGTAGTTTTGAGTATAAGTTGCCATTTGAGCTAGCTGATAAGTGGAAGTAGTCTTGATATTATATCAGGTCCCACTGACTCAGAAGCTCTCACTAAGAGCAATAACTCATTAGTTGGAGAGATCTGTGAACTGGCATGTAGACTTATGAGGCATCGAAGTAGTCTTAGTTGCTGAGAGTGCAAGACACACTGAGAAGTCAGAGTATGAGTGTCAACAATGCTAACTTTGATGAGAGAAAGGTCAATCAGAGGACTTAGAACAGCGTCAGCAAATGAAAATGGAAGACAGAATAGATTGAGAAGAGCTGAGAGACTTAGTAAGACAGTAAAAAGTAGAACAGACTTGGACAAAAGGGTTGGCAATATCAAGACTAAGGACTGACTACCATAGTACAAAGGTTTAAGTATTACAGCAAGATGAATCACCGGAATGATGTTGGAGAGGGTCAAAGGGGGTGCTGAGACACATGGCGCAGAACTGTATGGTCAGTTTGTGGGTAGTTGGATGTGGGAGCCAGCTGTGGCAAGCCATTGTGGTGTATTTCAGGAATGTTGTTTCAGAAAGAAGCATCAGAGATGCGATCAGAGATGCAGATCAGATTGATGATGCAAGCGGCTAATGCATAAGGCACATCAGGATATGTCAGTGATGGTGGAGAAGGTGCATGGTGGGGAAGTCATGCAGGATGAGCAGGTGAAAATGATGGGTCATGACAAATAGGCAGCAGAAGCACTAAGCATTTGTGGACATGGTGCTGGAGCTGTACAATCAATTTATAAAACCATCAACAATGCAGGATGCACAGAAAGCATTTTGTAATGCTGTTTATGTCATTAAGAAAGCAGTGCAGAATTTTATGATGCCCTGCTCAATCACATCCAAGACATGACAGTGTATCTAAACAAGTTTACCATCCAAAAGCACTTTCTGGAGAAAACATCCTTCAATATGCTAGTGTAAAAAAAGTAGGCTTTCCAGCCTAATTTGGACATTTATAGCACAGCCACCTTAGTTTTTTTTTTTTTTTTTTTTCTTCTATCATTGTCTCTATGTTTGTGTAGCTAATATTTCCCCTATAGAACTGGATCTTACACACTTGAAACCCTTAAAGGATTAAGAACTTGACCAAACCCTATAACTACATTACAGCTAGTTGTGCTAATCTGTGATGGCAGGTTGGCTCCAGAAGTGAACACTGTAGAGGAGTTTGTCTCCAAAGCCAAGGCCTACAAAAGTAGTATCAAGACTGCTGTGCACTACTTAGAGCACAGCTTGAGACAGCACTCAAAGAAGGTCACTTTCCTGGCCACTATCCAGTCATTAAAATTGAGGACAATGCTTGAGAAGCATCCTGCTATAGCACAACCTGATGGTTGTGCCTCCTTTAAGCAACTAACAAAGGCCACTAGACCAGTATTGCCATATATTAGTGGCCTCACCTGCCCAGCCAAATTGGACTAGCAGATAAAAACCAGAGGGAGTAAGTCCTGCTGGTGCTGGCAAGAATACCAGCATGGAAGCCAAATGCTACAAGTGTGAAAAACCTAGCCACTTTGTCATTATAACATCATGCCTCCTTTAAGTGACTGACCAAGGCTACTAGACCAGTATTGCTCTGTGAAGGAGCTAAGGCAATAGCTCCTTATATGGTGATGGTGGCTCCACCCACTGAGCCGAACTGGACTGGCAGATGGAGGCCAGGAGAAGTAAGTCCTGCTGGTGCTGGCAAGAATGCCAGCACAGATGCCAAGTAATACAAGTGTGGCAAAATTGGCCACTTCACTAAAGAATGCAAGAAGCTGGTAAAACCAGCTCCACAAGGATACATTCATGCAGCTCATGCTACCATGCTGACTGATGTTGATGACACCAATGACAAGCAGGAGAACAAGCCTGCTGACAAAGAGACCAATCATGTCTCCTAGGAAGGTGTGGAGGATGAGGTTGACAAGTACTACATTGAACTGGAGACATATGAAAACAAGTATTATATTCATGATAGTGATAGCAAGGCCCTGTATTGGACTTGGTACACAACCAGGTTGTGATCAATAGCAATGCCAGCTCAAAAACTGGAGCTGGAAGATATGGATGGACAGATCTGGCACTTCTGAACAGTGGAGAAATGCTGGAATGTTTCTCAGTGATTCCATGGTGGTGTCAAGCATGCCACCATCAAGGAGGTGGTTGATGAGGATGCAGTGGAGGCCCAGAAGAGCCTTCCAGCAGATTCAGAATCCATCCTCCTCCTCTGAGGAAGAGTATCAAGATACTCTTGGGAAAGGAGGACCAGCAAGTAGACCCCAAAAGATGAAAGCACAAAAGGACATTAAAAGTAATGTTCAGAAACCACCAATGTCAAGAATGAAGGAGGCCAGACATGTGCCTCCACCACCTTCTGAGGAAAGGTCATCAGCAACCCCTGGGAGACTGAGGGATAGGCCAAACTCTAAGCCAACCTTGAAGTGGCCTATGACCCATGGATGCCAATGGAATGGAATCAAGTCTTTGTGGACCTGGCCATCAGTGAGGGAACAAGGAGGTCCTGGCAGGCAAAACCAGATGAGGTCTCAGAGCCCAGCAAGTTTGAATGCTCACCATCCTAGTGAGTAGTGAGGACACCAGGCCTTCCAAGTCAGCTGAACATTCTAAACAAAGCAGAAATTTGTCTGATGGCAATCCACAACAAGTATGTGCAGGTAAAGGTGCCTTTGCCACTGTCAGAGGAACATAAAATCCTCTGGGCAGAAAAGAGCAAGTGGAAGGCTGATCATTCCAAGCTGTCCAAGGAAGATATTCCTTAGCTAAAACAGCAATGGTACAACAAGTTTCAAGACATCATCAATAGTACCAAGGAGGAACTTCCTCCTTGGTGAGAAGTAAATCATGAGATAAATCTGATAGAACACTACCACTACTTTATGCTGCAATGTTCAAAATTCCTGCAGGATCAATTGTGGGATAAAATTGATTACTATGTCCATGCAAAGTGGTGGGAGCCATGCATGGCTGATTAAGCCACACCACTCTTGTGTATTCCCACGATGGGATGTTATGGACAGCGCTAGATGCTCATCAGAGGAATTACAATATGATCAAGGATGTGATGCCCTTGCCAGACCAAGAGGTAATTCAAGAAGATGTCATGCATCAGGTCAAGATTTGACCTGATGGATGCATATGAGCAGATTCACATTCACACCGGTGATATCCTGAAAACTGTGTTCATGACCATTATGGGCATGTACCACAGTAACATCATGCAGATCAGCAACTCTAATGCACTGGCAACTTTCCAATGCCGAATGATGTCAATATTCTGTGACATCATTTGAAAGTTTATGCATGTATATTTAGACAATATTTTTGTCTTCTCAGACTCCATCAGATGTGGATAAACTGAACTGAATTCAGGAGTGGTGCACTCCACAGAACTATAATGACATCCAACAATTTGTTGGATTAGTCAACTACATCAGGAATTTCTTGCCTGATATAGTCTAGAGGGTAAAGACTTGTGTTAAAAATCAACTAGAATTTTGGTGGTCCAAAAATGTTGTGGGAAAAACTTTGGAAGGGTGTTTCTCAATGTATTTTAATTCCCTGAGCTCAGATCTGGCCTTGGTTTGCTGAAAGAAATTCCTGTTATGGAGATCTCAAAATCGTCATGGTTTGTTTGTCCACAACTGTACCTTCGCCTCGCTTCTGCTCAGTGTAAGAGTACCCTCCTCGTTCTCTCTTTTTGAGTTGACATCCCAGATAGAAGGGGAAATTGAGGATTTGTACATCCCAGTAAGTAGTCTTCTCTTTCATGGTCAAACTGGCAAGTCTCAGTGCTATTGCAGAGTATGTCTTCCTGCCAGGAGCTACAGTAATTGCACCATTCTCCTTGGGCACCAGATATGTACAAACACAAGTTCCCTCAATCATCCTCCGAGCTTGGACGAGTGTTGTAACGATACGATGTAGATCTGTGTTGAAGAGATTCCTTCACTAAATATTAAATGGACCGCAAATTACAAATTGTTACACTCTTTTGTTGGGTGTCCCTGTACTCAAAATAGTAACAGGGCCGCGACCTTTGACCTCAGCCTGAGTGACTGCTTTGCGCACTTTTCCCAAGCCGAATCCAAGACTTATGCCTGCAAGGTCCGATCTTCTCCCTGACCGACCCACACCGCACTTGTGCTCCTCTACGGTCTTGTACAATCCTTCAAATGTTGTCCATACGCCCCTGTATCCCAATCCTCCCTTCTCCGGGGGTAGCCGAGCACGGGAGTCATCAAAGACCAGATGTACTGAAGTGAGTGCGAAGAGTGACGGCTGCAAATTTATTATATCACCATCGAGCGCAGGAAGCAAGCTCTCGACAGAAGAACCGAAATTGATCTTCAACAGGTGTCGCGCAACATAATACCATTCGATCAAAGTTGCGATACACAGCATCAATATCGGGGGTAGATTGGGAAAGGTACATTCTCCGTCAGTGAGCGTTTTCAGAATTGTATACACATCACCGTACGTCGGCACTGCTCCAGGGTCCGCCACAACGAATGCCTGACCACCAATATCTGGATTTGTACTACCTCTTTGTAGCTCCCTAAGGCGCTGTTCGTAACATAGGTGTGCGAGGGCGCAATTTTCTACGTAACAGAATGATTGCATGATATTGGCAATCCAAGTGAAGTTCGTCTTTCGCACGAGGTATGCACCACAAAGCATGTCACCGCGAGGCCCAAAGACGCCGTTTCCGGGACGAATGCAACCAGTCCTGAGTTTTCTCGACGTGCCCGAGCTTGAACCATCAGCAGCACGTACGATACGGTCGGCTTGTAACTTTGTGACAGCGTAGTTGGAAAAGAATTCGTCGTATCGCTTGGGGAGAGTTGTCTCATCGTCATTGATGACTTGTACAAAGAACTTGGGCTCCTTTTCCCAAGGCCAGAGGAAGAATCGGGAACGATGTACGGCGACTGAACCGGAGGAAGTGTATATGAGGATGGTAGCTCCGGCGGATCGAGCGCTGTTTACGATGTTCTCCGTCCCGCGCACATTTACATCCGCAGATCTTGACAAAAACATCTCGTATCGTTCGTAGAAGCGGATGTTGGCTGCCGTATGAAATATGGTGAGCTCTGGAAGTGGCGAGGGCACAGACGAAGGCCAAGGTGCATTGAAAGCAGCCTCCACGGCAATGCTATCAGAAATGTCCACCTGGATGAACACCACCCCCTTGTTCTGAGCTTCAACGAGGTCTTCGCGCACAGGAGGTCGTATATCCAGAATCCGGATGCAATTTGGATCTTCCCCACGTTCCAGAAGCGATGCAACGATCCAACCGCCCAAAAACCCTCCCTGACCGACGTAAAGGGTCAATTGGCAAATGTCTAGCCAAAGCTTTTGGACGCACCCCTCCAACCACAATATACCTTCGACCTGTCTTTGGAGGCAGTTGTTCATTTATGGTTAACAGAGGCGCTTTCGCAAGCTGCGCAGCTGCTTCACGAACATACCCTGAGGTCCATCGTTTGGGCGAGAGAGCAATCACTTCTTCTGGCAGGCGAAGTAAACGCCTGTTGTTCAACCATGCAGTATAAAGCACAAGTGCAAAAAAAATGAAGACAGGGCCAGCAGAGGCCAGTAACCCCATAGAAGAGTGATGTATAGAGTACTTAGGGATGCTCAATTCGTGGATCACAGTGGATCGTGGGGAAAGTGGATCGCAACTGGTAGAGCAGATCAGGAGCAGGGTCAGGGTCAGTTACTATCATTGATCAGTTTTTCATCTTTCAAAGTTAAAGGGGCCAGTACTTATTATTACACAAGACGTCACGCGGCAACCTCTGTCCCTCAATGCAATGTAGGAACTAAAATCTCCTAAATTCACCATGGCTAAGAACCTCCAGAACTAGCGTTGACAGTATATGTAAGTACTACGTAAGTCCTAAATCCTAGTCCTTTTCCTTTGGCGTTGTCTTCTTGCACAGTACGGGCCAATGATATATATCGGTCACTAGAAAGGCATATTTCATCCTTAAACCTTCCATCTGACGCCGTCCAATTGTCTGATACGCATATAGCCGATTCCAGGAGACTTGTTGCGATTACAACACTTCGTAATGCGGGGAAGGATTCCTTGGTCAGAAAAGATGCCATGCGAGCCTAACCGGTGAGGGGGAATACCTGTCAGTGGAACATCTAGGAGGGCTTCCAGTGGGTTCACATGGATTTTTAGCTCGATTATGAGTTCTTCGATAGGGTTGGGCCTTGCAAGCCCCAGAATTGACGACTCCACCCACATATGCGGACATTTCTTTGGTTCCCATACAACATAAGGATCGAGCACCAGTCCGAGGCGACAAATACAAGGATTGGGTTGAAAGTAAAAGGTATCCCAGGGGCCCGTGGGTATGCTTCCTCTGATTATTATGATAACGAAGAAAGGATACTAGACGAATATTTCACGTACTTTTACATCTCTTGATGAAAACATCTGTCACAGTTAGGCTGATAATGTGGTTGGGATCTGGGTCGTATTCGGCTTTTCAGGTAAGAGAGATCACTTGGGTCGATGCTACCGAGAGGATTGCATAGCTACTCGACGAGTAAGAAGCGCTCTATGGTGATGATGATTATGAGGGTCTTAAGTTTCGTCCTCTTTGAGGCTTCTTTCAAAGGACGACTATCAAATGGACAACTCGTGAACTTCTCTGAAATGTAAATGTTTTCTACATATGAAGCGTGTACGATCATGTCCTGTAGATCCACAACGGCGAAAGAGCAGTTTTCAAGCCAAAAAAAGACAAGGTCTTGTTCATGAAGAACAGAGAAAACCGACTTGTCAAAAATATCGCAGAGCTCGTACGGCCGACTACTTGACCGAGTTCTCACAAATGATAACAAGCCTTGTGATGAGGTTGCAAAAGGACAGTATAGCGGAGACGGCCTGCGCATCGAGGACATGTTCGATTTTGAAAGATAGATAGCGAATGTAGCCCCCAAGGTGAGGCGACTGGCAAAGCGCGTGGTGCAAGCAAAGACATTGGTAGCTTGTCTTCGCGTAGCAATGACAAAAAATGCGAATCTGGGCTGGTGCGCGCCATGCGAGCGAAACCAGAGAACAAGACTTCCAGTCTAAAGGTTCGAAGAGAAAGATCGACGATCCTGTCTATTAGTTCGAATGGCAGAGTATTCATGAGTTGGATTCTTGAGGATGGTGAGTCGTGAATGCTTGAAACTCCAAAGAACTCGCAATGAAGGTGGGATGTACTACGCCTTGATATACAACCTGCTGTGCTGTAGTCAAAGCGTGAGTAGTACTTGCGTTTAGGCCCTCAACGACCCTTGCAACTTCAAGTTGATCCCTGCTAAGCTCCGGATTTTTTCTTTTCCGCCAAATTATCAGAGCATGATGAAGGCGCGCGGTGCAGATAGCAGGAGGGTTGAAACAGAAAAGCACTCAACAAACTTCTCTAGGACTTGGACCTTAACATGTGGCCGTAGGAGTTACCTTCTTTTTATAATGATAGCCTACGGCCCTACGGACGATCGAAGCTCAACTCAAGGGTCACGAGGTAGCCAGCGGAGCGGATAAGTAATGCTGAGTCACCAGCAGAAGTCCGTGCGCTTCAAGGCTAATAGTGGAGGGTGAAAAAGGTAGCCTTGAGAATCTGAGAAGGTACCGCGGTATATTTATAGTTGAGAAATCAACCTTGAATGTTGATCACAGGTTGATCGCACGCGTTGAACTAAAGTGTCATATCCTCCCACAGATAAAATTGTTGACACTTCGTAATACTGGCTTCTGTATGTGAAATGTTATCGTACAGATTATGTTCCTTTTGTTGTAACAGGAGTACGAACCCCTAAGGCCGTAAGCCCCAGATTCAAGATCTCAAGATTGTGGCTATGCCGTTCTTTGTTTCTATTTTTCCAGCGGCAAAATTTCTTTGTGTCAAATTCGACTCTCCCCCGAACCATCATGACCAAGTACATCCTCGTCTCGGGAGGCGTCGTCAGTGGGATCGGGAAGGGGGTCATCGGTACGATCACCCGCCTAAATTGTATTGAAGTTGTGTTCAGAATTCTCCTTCATTAGCCTCGTCCACGGGTCTGCTCTTGAAGACCGCTGGATTGAAGGTCACCGCTATCAAGATTGATCCGTACATGAACATAGATGCTGGTACTATGGCGCCGACTGAGCACGGTGAGCTGGCTGGACAGCTGCGAGGAATGTTCTCGTCAATAAATGTTGCCAGGTGAGGTATATGTCTTGAATGACGGGGGGGAAGTAGACCTGGACTTGGGGAATTACGAACGTTATCTCAACGTGACCTTGTCGCGCGATAACAACATTACAACGGGGAAAATTTACAGGCACGTTATTAACAAGGAGGTCAGGAGCCAGAGTTCGTTGCTCTTATTGTGTGTTGATTATCACCATCATAGAGAGAGGGAGAATATCTAGGAAAGACGGTCCAGGTGTGCTTGACATTCGTGGTCGTTTCACTTTGTGCTTAACTCTTTTAGATTGTTCCACATATCACGAATGCGATTCAAGATTGGATTGAACGTGTCGCGAAAATCCCTGTTGATGAGTCGGGTGAAGAGCCAGACGTCTGCATCGTCGAAGTACTGCCTTCTCTCTTTCCTTGGTCTTATGACTCAATGTTTGCTATCTTGCCAGCTTGGTGGCACAGTCGGCGACATTGAATCAGCTCCGTTCGTCGAAGCCATGCGACAATTTCAATTTCGCGTTGGATATGAAAATTTTGCCTTGATACACGTGTCATTGGTCCCAGACCTTCATGGAGAGCAAAAGACAAAGCCTACGCAAACGACGGTCCACTCCTTGCGAGGACTCGGCCTCCTCCCCGACCTGGTACGCTATCTGTGGATTGATAAATCAAATTATTCAGTGCCCCGTAGATTGCTTGCCGCCTCCTCGTTCCACAACCCCTCCAGCCCGCCACGAAAGCCAAGATCTCCATGTTCTGTCACGTCTCGTCAGAACAGGTGTTTGGTGTCCACGATGTGTCATCCGTCTACCATGTCCCCCTCCTACTCAAATCGCAAGGAATCATTGAATTCCTTCGCAAACGTCTACGACTAGATACCATTCCGATTACGAAGGAGATGGCGGCCAAGGGCGCTTCACTGGAGAAAAGATGGAAAGACCTAACATCGGGGTACGTTCTACCCTTTTGATTTTCATATTTCAGACTATCTAAGGGTCCTGCAGGCAGGAACGCCTATTCGAAACCGTCACCATCGCGCTTGTTGGCAAATATACTGATTTGAAAGACTCTTACATGTCTGTGACAAAATCATTAGAGCACTCTGCGTTTCGTATCCATCGAAAACTCATCATCAACGTTCGTTTTCTGATGTCCTTTCAACCAGGTAGATTAACGATTTAGACACTCTTAACAGTGGGTAGAGTCTTCAGACCTGGAACCTGAAACGCAGGAGAATAATCCTGCCAAATATCACGATGCATGGCGAGCTGTCGTCCGTGCTGGGTATGGCCCTTTTGTTTTTTTCTCTCGCAGGATCGTTGAACTTTCGGTAGTGGCATCCTTGTTCCTGGCGGATTTGGTAACCGCGGGACAGAAGGCATGATATTAGCTATCAAATACGCCCGTGAACAGAAAATACCTTTCCTGGGCATTTGTCTTGGCTTTCAGCTCGCTGTCATAGAATGGGCACGACATGTCCTCGAAATTCACGGTACCACTTCTTTTACCTACCTGCTTGTGTCTCACCTTTGACGTCCTTTTTGTAGATGGGACATCATCAGAATTTGATGCTGAGGCGAAGCACCCCCTCATCATTTTCATGCCGGAAATTTCTAAAACTCATATGGGTGGGACGATGCGCCTGGGTCTTAGGCCCACTGTGTTTGAGGAGGGCACTGAGTCCTGGTCCCACGCCAGGAAGCTCTATGGCGGGGCTGACTGGATTTGGGAACGTCATAGGCACAGATACGAGGTCAACCCGAAGTACGTTGATCAATTAACAAACAGTGGGTTGATCTTCTCAGGTAAGGATGAGAAGGGAGAGCGTATGCAGGTCCTTGAACTGCGCGGTAAGTGATTTGTTCTTCGGAGATTCTATATCCATGTCGACCGTCGCATTAGATCATCCTTATTTCCTGGGCTTGCAAGCCCATCCCGAGTTTTGTACACGCCCACTCAACCCGTCGCCCCCCTTCCTCGGCCTTGTTGCCGCGTCAGCAAGCCCTGCGGTATTCGTCGAGCAGCTTGAGCATCAAAGACTGAATTTCCAGCCTCCACATCCCACAGATGCGATGGTGAGCGAGGCGATTTTGAGGAATGACATCACGGAAGTTCTGGTGAATGGAACCGCACGGGATTTGATTGCATCCGAGACGCCAGCGTGATTCAGCAATACCATGGAGAAGCGTTGAGTATAGATGAGCGCATCATTGATATATAGAAATCACCTTGAAGAATTCTAAATACTGTACTTGGCTGCAGGCCTTCCGACATGTTTTGTGTACATATATAGCCCATGTTTCGGACCATATGACTGCCATCTGAGGATAGAACCCCAGGTAAGTAGCTTTCTTTATGGCTAACCCTATCTTGCCCGTCGAAATCATTCTGATTGTTCTCTCCAACCTAAGAGATCGATCTCCGGAACTGTGTTGTGGTTTGTGATAGGTGGCGTGGACAATCCCAAGCCCATCTTCTCCCCTCAGTAACCCTCACGATTGCACATCAATGTCATTGACTCGGAACTTCGATGCCTTCTCCAAATCTTTGTCTATATGTTTCTTTGATCGAAGATATGACTTTTGACATCGATATTGGACCCCTGGATAATCATATTGGCATCTTGGACACGATGGCAACAATATTCAAGTTCTTAAAGCTTGAAAGTCTGTTTCCGGGAGTGTTTTCCTTGGACGATCTCGATGAGACCTCCTGCCGATGCTTTATGTAGCCACTGTCTTCAGCCTCGATCAGACCTCGATATTCTCGCTCAGACTACGGGGTCTCTCTCCCTCCAGGATTGACTGGAAGAATTTCTCTATGTATTCTTGGGACTTCGTTATCGAATGTATCCTGCAAGCCCTCTCGTATTGAAACTTTCGGGGAGGTTGATTTGTCGGCCCAGCATCGAGGAGTCAGTGGTGGAAGGTATACTTGAATGATTTGAATGGTTCTGTCAATCGGACCTGCCTGCTGGCTGTATATGGACCAAGCTGATCATGATCTCATCAACGACATGCCGGAGCAAGCTGGCCCATGCTTTGTTTCAGGTGTGTTAGTCCTACCTTATTTTCGTATCTTTCTATATATAACTCAAGCAACACAGGCCATATGCCTGGACTGAAGTTTAATTCTAATCTGCGCTCACTGCATCTTCGCGCCTAACGCACGATGCGTCGCCAGCCATCACAATTGCCCACCCATATGGGTGCTATCAACCTATATGCAATGAAGGAATCTATTAGCCAGAATGATCAATGTCCTCAGAAAATCACAACTGAGTTGTAGATACTCCGAAAGAGTTGAGCACGCTCTGCAACTTAACCATCATTTCGTCCCACTCGGCTTCTGCATCTGAGAGAGCGGTGATGGCTCCTCCTGCGCCAATTGTCCACTTCTCTGTCCAAAGTGAAGACATATTTATGTCTTCACGATGGTGATAATGGCTGGATTTGAAGCAGCTACGGATGGCAACCGCCCAGTCCCCACCTCCACCAACACACCAATATCCAAAAACACCCGAGTAGAGGTTTCGCTTCTCGTCCTCTAAATTCTGCAGAATCTCGACACTGCGCTTTTTGGGAGCACCAGTCATGCTTCCTGAAGATCCATGTAAGTTGACGTTTTTCAGTGCTTCTTGATACATACCAGGAGGTAGACTTCTTCGCAAAACTTCCCACCCAATCTCACCATCTGTACCACAAGTAGTACCCGATTTTGATTCGGTTTTGCCTTCAATGACGCTGACTAGTTGCCAGACAGTTTCATATTCCTCAACTGCGCAGAATTGCTTTACATGAACGTCATCCCCAACCACACCGTGAAGATCATGGCGGATAAGATCGACTATCATCAAATTTTCAGCAACTTCCTTGGCGGAGCCAGCGAGAAGTTCCTCGGCGACGGCCCGAGTAATCCCTGGAGCCTTTCGTATCGTCCCTTTAATGGGCCTCAACTGGCATACCGGGTGTGGTGGCCGCGAATACGATAAAAAGCGCTCGGGAGATGATGATAAGAATGTCGATGGATGAAGGCGAAGAAAGGCTGAATAAGGTGCTGGATTCTTTTGCCGAAGCATTTTGTAGCGCTCCCAAGAAGTCGGGGTCGCAGAAGAGCAGTCCCTCAAAGAGATATGTGTATTGACAGTAAGACAGAGTTCATAAGAATTGCCCGAGAATAGGTTGTCTTTAGCCTCATTGATACGGTCTATGTATCGAGCCTTATCCGGCAATGTAACGACAGGGGGTGTAATTGGTTTAGGTGGCGTATTTGGTTCGGATGGTGTTGGGGACGAGAGTTTGGCCAGCTGAGAGCTGGTATCCAACAGCCATTGGTCGTCCCCAGGAATAAGGGACTGAATGTAAGCTTTGTTGGCCACCACGTCCAAGACGACACTTCGCTCCACGAAGACAAGGTTAACGTCTGGATGACAACCAGGATCAGTATCCGACTTCAAACCGACGTCCAACGAATGAACACCAAGTTCATAGCTCAGTTGCCCCACAAAACCACCCCAGAAAGGACTTTCAGGCAATCCATTGGCCTTGTGGGCTCGCATGAAGGTAGCAAGCCAGGACCACACGTTATTGGAACCCAATTCTTCGCGGACCAGACACTCCCCCTGCTTCAAGGTTATGAATGTATCTTTCACATTGTGGATGATTTGGATGGAGGTCGGCATCAACGCAGCCACTATTGAGTAACGACCAGGTTTGGCGGCGGAGTCTAACATGACGAATGGGGAAGTATCGTCTATCGCCCCAAAGAACTCTGCGATAGCAATCACGGCAAGTCCAGGCACATCTGCAACAATCGTATTGACAACTTTGAGTGAAGGAACAGGAGGGAGTGAATGGGGTGCAATGGTCGGCCAAGGGTTCCCGAAAATTTGGTCGTGAGTGGGATCCCACCGACGTTGGGTTCTTCTGGTTCTAGCCCATTCCTGTGCGAGTCTCCAAAAACTCGCGATTACCTCGGCACCACCCTGATTAGTGAGAACTGACTCTGGATGATACTGAACCGCCCAGAAAGGGCGAGTCCGGTGTCTGATGGCCATAACAACGCGGCCGTTCTCCTCCCCATCATTCGACCATGCAAGTTCTTCCAATTCACCATCGTCTTTGAGTACAATATGTAGTGAGTGATATCTGACAGCGCTGAAAGGCCTTATCCCTTCGAATAAATCTGTTGATGAGTGTTGGACTATGGAAACTTGACCATGTTTCACGACACGCAGTCTTTGAAGGCATGCATCAAACTCGACGCCAAGACTCTGAAGCCCGAGACAAACGCCGAAGACAGGGAGTACGTGTGTATCGTCGACCTTCCAAAGATCTTTGACAACCCCTACGTCATGCAGGTTGTCTGGGGAGCCGGGTCCTGGGCCAACGATGACGGCAGAGAAGTTCTTGAGATACGGCAGTAATTCTTGAATAGTGAAATCATCATTTTTCACAATATGGATAACACATCCGGGAATAGACTGTCGACACAATGAGGCAAGGCTGTCGATCGTTCTTCAGCAGAATGGCAGTAAGTAGAAGAAGAGTGATAACATACTTGAAGGTGAACGAGTCGTACGAATCAATGAAGAGTAGCCTTGGTTGATAGTCTGACATACCTGTTCACTATGATGGACTCGAAATGTATACATTGATTTATAGAAATAAACGACCACAGCCTGTGATCGGAAAATTCTGCATTGCAATACTCGAGTGTGAATTTCTGTCGGTAAGGATTGTGATGTGATGGCTGCGGTACCCGTCCTTGCCCCATCAGAGGATCATGTAAGAGCCTAGGAGACATCGAGGAAAGAGATGATCTTTCGGTCTAGACTACTCGACGTGCTGAACGTTGTGGAACTGGGAAGAGGTCGAGAGGTATGAGATACGAGGTCAGGGCCTCATGCAATCGACCCGGTGTGTTATTTTTATAAACAGAAGCATAAACGTCATTTCCTTAGGGATTTTCCGTCCTAAGGCCCAAGACCTAAGGTGCCATCAAGTTGAAGGAAGAAAAATACGATATGTCCTGACCCGGGGTGGAAGATATCACAGGGTATCTGCAGACAGTCACTGCATGCAACAGTTTGCAACGGTGCGGCCAGATGGCATCTTGCAAGTTCTATCAAGCGACGACAACTACAGACTATAGATCTTGGCTATGAGCTGACAGTTTCCCGGGCCAACGCCAGAATGCAGACGAATCCTCCGAAGAATCGGAGTCCCTGTCATACAGTATCTACTGTAGCATGTGTCAGGCTTCAGGAGAAAGGTCATGATCAATGGAGAAGACGGCGGCCACACGTGTCGACCAAGAAAAGCGATATTCTTTGATTCAAATGGAATACATACATATATTTTAATGTAGCACGCGCAGCCACGGACAAAGCTACAGATGTTCTGATTGATCTTACCAAATGGTAGCATGCCAGGTTGGTGACGACTATCCGATATTGATGACTCTCTACTTGCCGACGGCTAATTGCCGCGATCAAGCATCCGAGAAGTATCATTGATATTGGTCCCGCCACATGGAAAACGGGGAAAGTTGATCATCTGGACATGCTTATGTCAAATGCGGACTGTATGGTATACGTAGTGGTTGGATACAAGCGGCGATAGGCTCAAACTCTGACACAGCATTTTGCAGCTCATCAAAAGCACAGCTGCCAATTTGCGATGTGCACATAACTTTCGTATGGATTGGATTCTCATTCAGGGACCGGGTCATCGAATCAGCGGCTTTGGGCCTGATGGTGGCCTGGCAAGTTGACGTTCAACAGACAAAACGTAGTTGGGCATGACAAACAACACTGCCAGTACCCATGAACACATGTGTTATTCGGCTAGTAACCTTTCTCAGGGGCTACATACCAAATCGTGCTCAAATTTGTCAGCCGGAATCGGTGACACCGGCGACAACATGGAAACTCTAGCAAAATGGAACATACGTCGTCGAAATCGACAAACTGTTGTCACATTTCATCATTCACTACCTTGTGGCCTTTGGTGAACGGGGATGGTGAAGCCATTTGTCATTGGCCAAGGGTCAGAGCCGTATCAGAAGAAGGGCCTGAGATGACCGTAGCTCATCGAATATTGCCGTCACAAAACATCAACAAAACATCATAACCATCATAACAATAGAGTACATATTTGCAGCGGGGTTTTTGGCGTTTGACGGTTCCATCTCTTGGCATGATTGCCGTGATGCCGTGTGGAGCGAGTTAGATGTCGATGTCTGCAAAAAGCATCCTTGAAATGCTCGATGGTCAGGAGAAATTGTATTGTTGGCAATGCCTGCTTGATATCCACCTGGATCATCTTTTCCAGAGCCATAGAGGATGAAGTACATGAAGTGTTTAGTGCACACTGAGCATCTTCTGGAAGGGAAGCGTTGCAGTTACATAACACATTAGCTGGTTCCTAATTCCAACTGATGCTAGCCGAGTTCCAACGAAAATGCCGCTGCAAATATGTACTCTAGAGACGAGGAGTCGCGACAGTTCGTTGTTTGTTCAATCCGAATGATGAGGTTTGTCACATCATGATTTGATCTTGGCATAACTCACTCCATTCCTTTCGCCGAGATTGAGGTTGTTTTCATGCAACCCTCAAACTAAATGAGATAGTCATGGAGCAGCACTTACATTACATGGACAGAAGTTTGGAAAAAAAAGTGATGCTCGATATTACGTTTACACCTACTATTATACTGCTGATTTAAGTTTTTCAAGTTTGCTCGGTTGACCAACGAGTATACGCGATATGTTCGTGCGCGAACCACGCCGGTCAATCCAACCAACCAATCGACCACGCGATCTGTCGGGGATTACTTCATTCTCGAACTGAAAGACTGGAAATCTCCGAAACCTTCAAGATTTAAATAAGGTCATCCCTTGGATTTCTCCATGGTGAATGCATCCAGTATGACCTCGGGCCTTAACACAGAATTCAAGATACCACCTCTCGATGGCTCTCTCTGTGTACCCGAGATGTACGACTGGCATTACACTCACAATAAGACACATTCAGTCTTTCGCTACGCTGGTGACGGCATCGTCCATCGCATATCCTACGGAGAATTTGTCCCTGCCCTTCATCGAGCCGCCCATATAATATCCGAGCAAATAGGTGTGAATCCTGCAGGAGACCGGAACAATTATCCTGTAGTTGCGGTTCTTTCGGCAGCAGGTACCTACTCTTTTCGCCATAATGTTTCTCATTTCTGACAGCGCCATAGATACAATTACTACCTTTACCGTTCTGGCGGGGCTGCTTCGGATGGGAATTGTTGCATTCCCAATCTCGCCACGATTTTCGGCTTCTGTTGTCGCACATTTATTACAGGTGGCGGGGGTGACTGAAATCCTTGTCGATCGCTACCACCCTCACATCTATCAGATTGCTCGAGATACAATTTTTCTTTGCAATGATCAATGTAGCCCTGGCCGAGATGAGATACGCTTGACCACGCTCCCGTCATATCGAGATTTATATGGGGACTACGGTCCTTTTAACCCCTTACCCAAGAAAACATTCACGCCATCATCCACTGCATTAATCGTTCATTCTTCTAGTTCGTTCAGGACTCGTATAACCGTATAACCTATCCCTAAAGCTGATGCCGTGTCATAGGTTCTTCATCCAAATTTCCCAAGACAATCTCGTGGAGTGTCAGGTCGTTAATCCAGCATTCGGTGGTACCAGGTCTGGCTTCTATGATTTACGCCTCACAAAACTTAACCGAACTATATTGACAGGCCTCAGCTCGCACGATTTGAGAGGAGCGACTTTCAGTTGTCATAGTATCGAGCTTTACCATGCTCTTGGTCTTTTTTACCTCTGTTGGGTGGTATGTCCTTCAATTTGCCCCAAGGACAAATTTTGACTATGTTTAGCCGGCATCTGGCTTGGAGATGGCTACCTTCAAGCCCTCTATTCCGGCAGTGATACCTACATCTGACTTCGCATATCAAGGGCTTCTAGACAGCCAATCATTGTATCTACTGACTCACACAAGATTTTTGGAGGTATTTATGATAATCATAATAATCCTTGGTTGTATCTAGAAACTACTCACTGTTGCTTTTAGGAATGGTGGCGTGATGCGAACAAAGTATCTCATCTATCGACCCTTCGAGCTGTAGTCAGTGGCCTTTTATGGAGGTTTCTGACGTCTTGATTCAGATGTCCTATTCTTTATACGTTTAGGTATTTGGTGGGCGGCTGCTCAAAAAGTCGGTTGGTGACTATCTATCCAGTCAAGGGGTCAAGCTTAGTAATTGCTATGGATCGTAAGTTGTATTAATCTTTCCAGCTACTCCAAGCCGCGAACTGTTCACCACAGGACTGAATGTGGGACAATAAGTGCGATGCCTTCAAGTCAGTCCTTTGACTAACATCAATGGCTGCATGACTAACCTACTCCAGATCCCTGTGGTGATGAATGGGAGTATTTTCATCTTAATTCAAGATGTTCAACAAGGTTCATCAAGCAGGAAGATGGTTCTCATCTTCTAGCAGTTCTTGTTTGTGCTTCTTTTTCACAGTACTCTGATGCTATTTTGCTAACATTAGAAATGGTTAGGCAACAGAATTGCATGCTCCATCGCTCATTAACACTCAGTTGGATGGTGTCGATGCCTGCATCACGGGAGACCTTTTAATCCCACATTCTCAGAGGCCAGGTTATTGGAAAGTTCTTGGTCTGTACTTCATGATCCCGGTCGGATACAGGAATCATGCTTTTATTTTTAACTCTTGGACTTTGACAGGTCGCGTGGATGATCAAATTATGCTTGCTTCGGGTGAAACTGTGTGTCCTTAGAGTACATATCACTTTGAGCTGTAAATGTACTAATGCCCTGCCAGGTCAGCCCAGCTCCCTTGGGTATAATAATTGTTCAGTTTGCCCCAGTCTTCTGACTGACATATACAACACAGAAAACATGCTCTGCGAGAGTCTGTATATCAAAACAGCTGTGATATTCGGAAGATCTCGTGTTTGTTTAGGTGTCCTTCTAGAATTGTCTGAGGCTGTTGACATCAACAATTCCTGTGCTGTTGCAGCAGCTCGTGATCTTGTCTGGTATGTGCCCATTTGGTTCCACCATGTCTCTCATTCTACATTATCAAATACAAGGCCCACTGTTCAGCTGATGAACAATTCTGTCCCACTATATTCTCAAATTAAGTGGGAGGTTTGTTATTCCATCCTTCTTCCCTTCACAGAATTATGACTGCTTGTTACCAGATGATTATCTTTGTTCAGGTCAACAAGCTGTTGAATTATGGGCTCAAAGGGTTGCCTAGACGAGCTGATGCACTGATTCAATATCACCATGAAATTGACTCTTGCTACACACAGTTCACTGACCCTCTTCTGGCACAAGCAATGAGTAGTTCTAATGTTCCTTTGTGAAGAGATATGTAGTTATAGGTGAAGGTACTCTTGTACATTGATGAATCTTTGAGTTCTTGTTTGATACTCCTTGGTCTTTCTTTGCCAGATCATACAAGTACTTATATATGACTTGTACATGTCCTTCTCCAATGTATGACCATGAGTGAAGGGGTGGTTAGGCAATTCTGTATCATAAGCTATGGTCCAGGATAATTCCTGCTGTTTGAGTGTGTACAACTTTTTGACCTGCATATCAAACACAGAAAATGGATAACAAGTAAAGACAAACTGACTGTTTCAGTGTGGTGACCACACCAGTATACCAGCCAGCAGTGACCATTGTTCAGATAAGTCAAGTGATTCTAATTTTCCATTTTTTGTGTACCAGGTAACAAGCCTGTTGTTAGATCCTAACTGTGCTTTGCAATGCACCATGTTGAGAACTGAAGAATTAGATATATTCAGGTATGTTGATATACATACATACCTGAAAAACCAACTGAATTGAACTAGAAAACTATCTATAAGGCATGACCTATGGAGTAAGTACTGAGATCATATGTATTTCATGACACCCCTTCTTATAAGATAAGTGATGGGGAAAAAAAGGTTCCATCTTAAGTGCCAATCAGTGTCAGGAGACCTATCTCTCTCCATCTTTCACCTCTCTGCCCCACTATGATTTTCCTTTATTCTTCTTCCTTAGCCCTTTCTTTTGGTCCTACTTTCAGCCCTCTAGCTTCAATCCTATTCTGTCAATAATCAAAACAAGTTCCCAACCCAGCAGACCTGGAAGGGGTTTCTTTTTTAAGAACACATTTCTCTTTTGGCAATGTCTGGCAACTTCTGGAGTTCAATCATTTTCAGAGATTTGCTCCTTTAAGTTTTCCTTGTGGCTGACTGTGGCCTTTGTGTGTTGTACAGTTCTTTCCTATGCATCAGAAGCCTCTGAAGTGTTGCTCCTGGCATAGGGAATCCTCAGACTTGTTCTCTTTAGACTTCCCTTTGCCAGGTGAGTAGTTAGACTGGTAGTCATCTGTACAACACTCAATATACTTTGGATTTCCCTCTGCCAGCTGTGTGACTGAGCCACATCCCCCAGAGGTCACCCTTACAATCAGCAGCATTAATCTCTGTTCTTGCCACATCTTTGTTTTCCTTTTATTTTCTTGTTCTCCCTTAACTCTTGGATTGCTTCAAGAACATATATTGTTGTAGCCTGATCAGAGATTGATTTTGGTGTAGACCTTGGTGCTCTGAAGCCAGTTGACTAGGTTTCTAATGAGGGAGAGAGAGTACCAATTTTCTCTTGTGACTAGGTTGAGTCTTTGGGATGCAGTGAGCTGTCCTTTTTGGCAAAGAGGATCAGAGCACCGATTGAGGAGGTGGATTAAACCTTTTCTCATCATGTTGTCAATGTAATCCTTGAGCATGTGGAGCTTGACCTTGGACATATTGGAAATTTTTTCAAAGGAGGGCAACCTTGCCATTCTTCAGGTCAATCCAGTGGTCATAAGATTGATGGAGGAGTAGCTCCTTTGCACTGCCTTCAGAAAACATGTTGGTGAATGCATGGTACTCAGAGAGGACAACCTCATGGAGGATCTGCTCCTCCAACTTCTTTTTCATGAGCAGCACCTCAGCTCAGAAACGGTTCTCAGAGAGCAAGAGAGTTATGTGAAACTGGTATGCCTGTGCTCTGTTCTAAATGATGCATGCAAAGAAGGCAGCTCTAATGATTTTGATACATGGGGTTCCTTGCTGCACATCAGTTTTGTTGCTGGCAATCATTTCAGAGGGCTTAGTAGAAGTCAAACATGGCTTGGGAGGGGGTTTTGAGGCAGTGTGAGCTTTTGTACTTATTCCAAGGAATACTCAGGGGAAAGTTAACTGAGGGAAGGGGGTGTGCATGCCATCTCAAAGAAGGGGAGTCATCATCAGGAAGAGCAGGAGGGGGTTTGTGGGGTTGTGAGGAGACATGTTGAGAGGGAAGAAGGTTAGGGAAAGCAGAAATTTTGGAGTTAGGGTTGGGGGTGCTGGGGGTGTTGGGGCTGAGGTCTGTGGCACTATCCTCCTCTTTAAGGTCCCTCAGAATTGGCTGGTTCATGGAGTTAGGCTTTGCAGTTTTGGAGCAGTCAATATCAACCTCATCTTTGATGGAGGGAGCATGCCTTGACTTCAAGGAGATGCTGGCTCTGAGTGAAGATTCTGCATTGAATGTCATTGTCATTGTCCTCCAGTCAATGAATTGGCATTGCATGGCCAGAGGAAGCCAAGGATGATGAGGGTGGCAGCTGGATAATGAGGAGGTCAATGAAAAATTCAGCTGAGTAATGAGGAGGTCAATGAGAAATTTAATGTGATGTGGGTAATGAGGCCAGAGGAAGTTAGGCTGCCATTAAAGAGTAGGGTCTTCAGATTCCTTCACTGAGGAGTGCCAGCTCTGAGCTCACAAACATGCCTGAGGCACCACTGTCAATGAGTGCAGAGTAAGTGGTGCTAGTGGACCATAGTGTTGCATTAATAATGAATAACTTGGCAGAGTTGAAATGCAGTTTTCTGGTGGAGGCCAGGGGTGGGGAGTTGGCAGAGGGGGTTTGGGGGCTGGAGGAGACATGGAAGGAGACAATCATATGAGGGTTGGGGAAATTCTGATCAAGTGCCATGGTCAGGTAGTGCCAGTTTATTTTTAAGTTGGTGCTCCATAGCTAGGGCATTCTAAGGATGACAGGAGTGCTTTAGTGTTGCTGTGTGACTAAAGTCCAGAGCTTCTGGGCAATGCTTCCAGCAAAAGAGGGCTCACCATTAAAGAAACAGAGTTAGATTGGAGAATGGAGTCAGATGAGGAGGAAGGAGGAGCAGTGAGCCCAGGCTTTGTCAACAAAGTTATTGGCAGTGCCACTGTTAATCAGAATAAGGATCAATTTGGAGTTCATTGACAGCAAGGTGTGAAGGAGAAAGGATTGTGAGGATTGTGAGGATAGGTAGGCAGTGATGATGTCCAGAGTAGGGGACAAAAACAGAGATGAGTAATAGTGGTGAAGAAGATGTCAGCATTAATTCCACAATTTAGTGTGTCTTCTAGGTCCACTAAATTGCTGTCTGGTTTTTCACATACTGGAATTTATACTCATTGCCATCAATGGTCCACATGGCATGGCTGAGGGTACTATGCTCAGAGCATTCCTGTACAAAGTGTCCAGGCTTGCCACACAGCAAGCAGATTTTGGTGCAATGGTGCTGCTCTGTAGTTTCCTCAGGAACTGCAATCTAGAGGTGCTCAGAGTTATGGGTCTGTCCTGCTAGCAGATCATGGTCCTCCTTGCAATTGTCTGGGCAAGGTGCCCTAGCCTCCTTTTCAACCTCCACAGCCTGTAACTGAGCTGTGGGGTGGAGTAAGAAGCACAAACCTGCTGAAGGGTTGGAAGGCCTGGTGGAGTTTGAGGGGAGAGTGGCACCAGAGTTTCTGGGAGTGTTCAAGAGGCATTACATCATTGATTGAGGCTGACCAGCAAGGGCTTCTGTAGTGCATAGGGCTGCATAGGGCTCTCCAAAGAGCTGTCCAGTTTAAAGGGTCTTCTTAGAAGCATTAATTAATCTAGATGACCAGGGTTTTGAGGCCTTCATATGTTGGCTGCTTTAGAGCAAGGCAGAGAACCTTGTGGATGTGCTCAAGGAGTGCTTTGCTAAGCTGAAACTGCAGGGCATTGTAGTTTTGGTCTGTCTCATATACTTCCTTCTCAAACAACACGATGAAAGCAGTGAACCTGTCTTCAGCACTTATCTTTAGCATGACCAGCTTTTGTTCAGCCTCAGCAATGGTGTTATAAACATTGAACTTAGAGGAGAACTCAATTAGTCCAGCTGGTGAAGAGGGGGTGGTGCAGGTTATATTGGAGAAGGGTGGAGTACTGGTCAAGAGTGATTTTCTGAAGGTAGGAAGAGGCAAAGGTGACACAGGCCTGGTCAATGGTGAAGGTGTGAAGTTTGCCTTGAAAGGTGTTGAGACACTGCATCAAGAATGTGTGCCACTTGCATGGGCTACAACCATTGAAGGGTTTGGGCTTCTGGATATCCAAGCACACTTTGCAGATGAGGGCCTCATGTATGCCTCTGGGGTCTCCATAGTTAGGGTTGTTCCATGCAAGTGCTCTGGTGTTATAGTAGTAGTAATAATAGTTGCCAGGGCCTCCTTGTGATGGGAACATGCCACCCATGGGTCCTCATCCCCTCAGAGGTCCACCATTGGGGGTCTGCCATCAGAGGGAGGTCCAATTGGAAAAGAGTCCATTTGGGGGTGCTGAAGATCCTACTGGAGGAGTACCAGGTGAAAATCTGAAGGAAGGATAATGATGAAGTGATCACAGAGAAGCCTTCATGCTGAGAGGCACTCAACCCAGTCTCAGCTATCCTTGAGTACATCCAATATGGATCAGCCATATGCTTGCCAGTTAGAAAGTATTCTTGCAAACTTTGGGCACCAAAAACACATCTTGAGAAATTTGAGTCCCTTCAGCCCACTACTCTTAATGAGTATTTCATCAAAGTCTTGAATATGTTTGAAATAATGTATATAGCTTGTTTATTATTGAAATCAAGCTGTCAAGGAGCCCCTACAATGACCCCTCCATACCTAATACCCTCTGAAGACTGATGCTTTTTGGTTTCCACAGAGGGGCCATCAGTTATGAGGTTTGACTGTACTCTCTATAATTGCCAATGCCTGCTAAAATAATGGGCCTTGATGGTCACACGTGATGGCGGAAGCAGATCGTTGCTGCATGCCTCTCAATGCAGTCAATCTTTTAACTTCGGGCTTGACTATTTTCAAAAGAGGCGATGATGGGAAGCACGGCGGGCAGACATTCTGATATTCAGCAAGGTGAGCCATTAGCAGCTAAGCAGAAGATCAGACAAATGGCATGACTTGGTTCCCGCCATGCAGAGCTTTAGCCATTTTCATGTGGCCTGAAGGCCCTGATAACACAACAACCAAGTTCTTTCTCTATGATTATAGCAACTACAAGCAGCCACAAAATTGATACTTCAAGCCCTGATTCCAGCAACGACCAAATCAAGTAGTTCCTTGGGGTGGTCCCAGTGGGCCTACGTTGCATCAGCCACTCCACGTGAACGGATAATAATGCAAAATTCTTACAAAGTGGTTCCCTCCCTCGACCGCGAAGAAACGCATGGTCCTTACTTTATGGCCATTGGCCACCTCTTCTTCGTACCGCTTCTTAGTTGCGAGGTATCCCCAAGCACATTCCCAGTTCGTGCGCGTGGCACCAATATGGGTCACCGGAACTTTCGGGAAGAATGTCTGGGTAACCTTCTCGTCGTACAGAACACGTTGCGCGAGATCATTGAGGGTTGGTTGCATGGGCGGAACATACCTAGGTATCACTTGAGAATGGGAGGACATCAAATCAAAAATCGCATATTTACATGCGCAATTCAGATCGGGTCGCAGCAGATTCGCTGTAGAACCTCTGTAATTGCTCCGGGGTCCACGATGCAATCGTAGTATGATCTGTGCGTTTGCGATAATCCAGAGTTTTAAGACTGGCAGCATGGAAATCGGGATGGTCATAGTACGAGCTGACCCAGTAAGTAAAATTCTGGTACAACCCTTCGGGCGTCTTATAGTCAGGATCAACCCACGGATCGTAGATTTCCGCATCAGAGGGAAGGACAATACCGAAGGAGAGATGAGG
>JABAKA010000087.1:0-29392 GCA_018857285.1 Termitomyces sp. Mi166#008
TAGAATGGTACCACCTCTACCTGCTCTTCCACATAGAGCTCCTCTGCCAAACCATAGGGCTATAATCATGCCACCTCTACTTGCTCCTGTACACAGGAGAGACAATATGCTGAGACCAGTCAATCAGCCTATTGTAGCCATTCCTGAAACTGTTTTGCTTGAAGAATGGGATGCCCCCTTACAGCATCCTATGCCTAGGATGGTGCCACCTGCTCCTGCTCCTATGTACAAGAGAAACAACAATATGCTGAGACCAGTCAATCAGCCTATTGTAGCCATTCCTGAAACTGTTTTGCCTGAAGGATGGGATGCTCCATTAGAAAACCCTATGCCTAGAATGGTACCACCTCTACCTGCTCTTGCACATAAAGCTCCTTTACCAAACTGGATGCCTATAATGTTGCCACCTCCACTTGCTTCTGAACAAGCATTAGCAGCATTAGAAGAGGAACAAAGACTGAGACATCTTGCTATGGTGGAAGACCAAGAGAGGCAACAACAGCAGGCAAGGCAACAACAAGCATTGGCTACTTTGCAGCAAGAAAGGCAGGAGATAACTCCTACAAGAACTCTGATGTAGATGATATCAACTTGGCAGATCTAGAGGAATTTCCAGAACAAGCAAGAATCTTACAGAGTGCAGATTCTATTGTGTCTGATGACAGGAATGCTAATGGCCTTGCATTGTATTCTATAGAATATCTCAACTCTTTGAGAGCCAGTAGCTTGCCTTTGGCTAAGCTGGCCTTGAAGGTTGGTGTTCCTGTGATGCTCCTCAGAAATCTGGATACAACTAAAGGACTTTGCAATGGAACAAGAATGATCATCACTCACAATCAGCACCAGAGCCCTCAGATGTTGTATCATCAGTGGAGATGCCAAGTTTGCAGGATCAACCTTGATGCTTCTGAAAAGGAGTTGCCTATTCCATTGCACAAGAGCAAGGACAATCAGTGAAAAATATTGGATTGGATCTTCAATCACCTGTCTTTGCACATGGTCAACTGTATGTTGCACTTTCTCAATGCACATCAGAAAACTGTATCAAGGTGATCTTCTCACCAAAAAACACATCATGGAAAACTGTAAATATTGTATATCAAGAAATTCTTAATGGTTTACAAATATAACATTACTTTTTGTTATAAATTCTAGCATCTGACTTGATATTGTAGTTATAATGTACCAACTTAGAATATATATGTATATATATAGCTTGAGATTGTAGTTTCATTGTAGTATACTGTACCAACTTAATGTATATAGCTTGAGACTGTAATTTTTTTCTTGACAGTGTACTTACTTGATGTTCAATTGGATATTGAAGTATTTTTTAATAATGTAATATATAAACATGATCTTTGATATAAATGTGATATATAATCAGCATCAGTAAAACTTATATAAAATTATAATGAAACATAGTGAGTTTATAATAGAAATTGGAGCTATATAGATAGAAGCCACAACTAAAGAAAGTGAGGTTGTGGGAGACTGAGCACTGTAAGAATATATTTGAGCATTGATAATACATACTAAAACATTGTCCATCATACAACCAAGGCCACAACTAAACACAGTGAGGTTGTGGCCAGATCAAGCATTGTCATCATAAATACAAGGCCATGATCAAATGCAATGGGATTGTGGCTGAATTAAACATTGTCATCATAAAAGCAAGGCCATGACTGAACACAGTGAGGTTGTGGCTGGATTAAGCATTGTCATCATAAATACAAGGCCATAACACCTGTGTGTCCCACACTACCCCTCTAGTTAGAGTTGATTTATCTAGTTCTCTATGATATGTATAATAACTAAATAATTACACTGAACTTCAATAAAATCTGGGTAGAATTTTGGAAGAAGCCAGAGGTGCTGTAATGGCTGTGTTGGACATTGACAGATCATCTGTCAACATTGTCTGGCACCATTGGTGGTGCCATCAGCACCATCAACCCTGCCTCCAATGCCACCTCCCTTCCACTCATCATCGCCCATAATAAGCTCCAATATATACTAAAAAAAATAGATAAATTTTTAGAAAAAATTATGTCATGTTGCCATGTTATATTGCCTGAGTTCTTTGGCTCCTTGGGTCCCTATTCTTCCCTTCAACATGATGGGACCCTGAATGCAGGAAAATTGGGAAAAAATATAGAATAAAGTGTGCTATGATCTTAACAGTTTTTTTTGTCTGCTGATAGAAATATATGTAACATAGTGAAGTTGACATGCACCAAAACACATTTCCAGGCTTTTGACCATATCTATGAACATCATTCATCGTTGTCATTGATGTCAGTGTTGACAAACTTGCTGCTCATGGAAATGGGAGGGAGCTTATTTGCAGTGCTTCCCTTCTTTTTACCCAACTTTTGTGCTTGTTTCTTTGGAGGCTGCAGCTCTTTCTCACTGGCATCACCACTGTTTGCTTTATCATCTGAGTTGTCCTGCTAGCAAGACTGTTTCTTTCCAGCATTTGACTTCCTAAGTCCTTGCAGCTTTCCTGCATTGGATTGTTGCTTCTTCACTACAAGCTCTCTGCCTGCAATCTTATCTCATCTTTCCTTCACATGTGTCTCCTTTTCCTTATGTGACAACTTGACTCACATGCACTTGCCTGAAACAAGTGCATCATATAGAATGCAGGCATCCTCCATCATGGTAATTTTGGCAGGGCTTCAGAATTGGAGGCCTTCAGGCCAGCCTCTGAGGGCAACACTATGATGTTCAGCCACTTGAACATTGTACTTCTCATAAAAGATTGTAACATTGCTGGTGCCTATGATTTTTTCTATCAACTGACATTTAATCATAGGGAATTTTCAAGGACACTGAATGATGCACGTACACAAGCCTCCACTAATTAAATTTATGCATTGTGATCAAAGTGAAGCCATTATATCAGCAGTTTTTGCTGGGATTGTAGAATAAGCAGTTGAAAGAAAAAGCTTGGTAGGACTTACTTCTATTCTTCATGCACACCCATTGCTCAGACTTTCTTAACAGATCTGCAGGTGTTATATCAAGAACTTTGTTCAGAAAGGCCAGCAAGCCTTGGAACTCTATCCAACCAGGAACAATGCTGTCATGTATGTGTCCTCTAGTGAAAAATGCAAAGGCCATCATTCCACAATGCTCATGCAGGTTTTCCATTTAATAGAATGTCAGTGACATGTTTCATCATTCAATTTTTCCTTACTTCCTCTCTGATTTGGGTTAGTGCAGTCTGATAGTCTAAAGCAGCTGCTTTGTTTGAACTCTGAGCTCCTTGTGTCTTGACATCGTGCACATCTTCCAGCTCTTCATGCAACTCATTGTCATCAATATCATTGTATGTGCCTTCCTCAATCTCTTTTCAAATAATCTTTTGAATTTCTGCCAGGAGAAGACAATCACCTTGGCTGTGGCTTATCTCCTGGTGAGATAGATCTAGCAATGCTTGGTTGAGGATGATAGACTTACCTTCATTAAGCTCCTTTCCACGATGTGATACAAGCACATTCCAGGTATTGACATGTCACATCTGCTTTATGACAAGTGCATTACTTAACATTTTATGCATCTTCTCTTCCTTCAAATTGTACTTCTCAGCTAACTCCTTCACCACCTTGTCTTGGTACTCAGTAAAGGCATTGATATTGTCTTGTAGTGCTGCTTTTTTTTCCCTCTTCAGTGCTTTCTGGACCTCTACTGTTGCTTTTTCAGTCACGCTTTTCTTGGCATAATTTTTTCAAGGAGTGATGAATTTTATATTCTCTGCCTCAACCTTGAGGAAGCATCTTTTAATGGACTCAACAATTTCAGAATTGAGAATCAGCATGGGACAATATCCAGACTGCAAGTGATGAGAACACTTGAAGAGATATGCTCATCCAGAGAGGTCTTGTCCATGGCTCCAGCTTTGTGAGCTACTGCTTTAGCCAACTTCCAATGCACTGTTGCTTGTAATGGAGCTTCATTAACAGAGAAGATATATCTTAATAAGCTAAAATAAGAGAGAAAATTTCTAATCCAACTTACTGTCAACTATAGATACCAACAGGTTCTCAGGCAAATCTCCTAGGTTCATACTCACATTTCCAGAGTTTCTTTCCCATGCTTCAATCTCAGCTGTCCATTTAGAGACCAGGTTCTGAGGAAGGGATGCTGTCAGTTGCATATGAGCAATGATATGATCAGCCATTTCTGTTGTAGCCACATTGAATTTACATAAAAGACTGCATTCTAAGACATGCTTCAAAACTTGATTCAAAACAGAAGGAAACTGAACTCACCTGCCAGTAGTCTTCCTTCAATTATAATCACCAAAGTGACTGTCCAGTAGATCCTGCCATGAACTTGGTTCCATCTCCTTAGTGCTAGCTGCTAAAGGGTCCACCTCAGCCCAACCTCATTCTGGAGCTTCACCATCTGTACAGCCTACTTCCAATCCATAGTTAAAGGAATGCTTGTTGTGACAAGCCACCACATGCACCACCAAATGGAATTTTGGATAGAAAAAACAAATATGAACTTGTGAGTCAAAGAGGAGGAAGTTGTGATCAAGTTCTACCATCTATTGTTTCAGATTGATCAATTATTGATATACAATGTCATACAATATAACATAGCACAGAAGATTTGGAGAGATAATACTCTTACAAAAAAGATAGTCAAAATTACAATAAGTAGGCCACAAGTCAATCCATCAGAGTTTGTCAATATGCTTGCAAAAAACTCACTGTTCAGTAACTTGAAGATCTTCAATGGAACACAGAAATCAATCCCAACAGAGTGAATAGCAGATATGTCAACAATGACAAAGTCATTGCCAGAGCATGGTTGTGGATTTGGACATTTTTTACCAGGCCAATGACCCAACTGAAAACATAATCCCAATAATCTCAGACCTGTTGTCTCAAAAAAGAACCTGTTCCAGACCTTTAAATTTGTCATCATCATAAATTATTCACTGCAATCATGCTGATGCCCCAGTAATGCATTACTTTTGAGTATACAGTATTATATACATGCCAATGCATGTTCTAACTTCTAAAGACATGGATAATATCAATATGATGTACTTTAAACATGATCAAGGTAATTCAATTAGGATAATTTCCTCTGCCTTGATGAAACTAGCTTTCTCTGCCTTGATAGAACTGGCTTCTTCTGTTCTGGCTCAGGCCACATTGGCACCTTTTCTTGCACCAAATGCCATTCAATCTCACAGTGGCTGAACAATTATTATGTTGAGTCAGGCTGACCAATTGAACAAGATTGGGTCTGCTGCAAAGACTTCAAAGACCCCAGACAGCAAAGAAAACTGTCCTCATAAGAACATTGCTCATTCAGGATGGATGAATGCTGCACATGCTCACTTTGTGACACATGATCTTGGCTAAGTTTGGAATGAAATGGTGGCAGTACAGAAGTGCTTTGAAGAATCCTTAAGTTACCATTATGGAAAGGTGCATCATCTGGACAAAAAAATTGTGTTGTGCTTATCAAGACACCCTCAATAATTCCACAGAGCTTAGAATGACAATGAATAATGATGAAAGACTATTCAGCTGGAGGTTCACTGATTATCATCAACCATCATGCCTCTTGCCCTTGTAGATTGTCTGTTAGGTAGTGAAGGTGACAACATCTGAGCCCCAATCTGTAAGGGTGGCTTTAATGAGATGATAGTCATAATGACTCTTCTGGCATGGTGGAGTCAAAGGATGAAGTTGACTAATGAGTATCAGGAGGACTCATGCCCCCTATGAAACAAGTGCATTCAAGATGTGTGTGAATGGCTGGACCTCATGGTGTGCACTGCCAAGCCAATGTGGGATTGTAAACATCCCATATGTATTGCCATGTTTTCTGGTAGAATGCACAAATTGTTTTGGTATCACAGGAATCTAAAAGCTCAGGTACAAGAGTCTTCACCAAACCAAAAGTACCATCTCCTAATGATTGGTATCCTAGAACATGTTTAGCTGCTTATCAGCCATCACAAACATTAGTGTACTCATAAATTTTGACCTATCTCCAAACCATTTCAATAGGATTCAACTCACAATAAAATTTAGAGAGAAAATAATATTTATGGCCTTCCTTAATTATGGTTTGTAGAAGTGGTTTTTCAGATTGGAAATCTGCCTGCTCAGACAACACCTTGCACATACAACATGTTGCACCTGCACTGAGGGAGTGTATATCATGTTTGATCTCATTATCTTCATCCTGACCAGCCATGGCTATTGCATTTTCCAGTGAAATTTGTTCCTGCTCCTTTTGAGACTGCTTGCATGCAGCACAATCACCTCAGAATAGTTTTCCTCTATAAAGCCATGTTAGTTCCTTCATCAAACCTTGTTCCTCAAGTACACACTTCATTCCTTTAGCCTTTCCTGCCAATTTAAAGTCAAGATGATCCAGAGGTAAGTTTTTGCCACAATTCAGGATGATTGTCATCTAGAATGTATGTTGCATTCATAAATCACTGCTCACCACCTGGTCTGACATTCATTTTGTTAACATTGGGAGAATCACTTGTAAAGGCACCATGTGCTCTTGACTGATCAAAAAAGAATTCTGTAACTTCACTGGTGAATCCTACTGTCTAGAATCATCTCCATTGTCTGCAGGATGTTCAAAATACCCCAAAGCATTTTCCACAATTTGATCAAAGGCTGCATGAACTTATTCTAACTCCTCTTGAGAGATGTCATTTTAAGGATTCAAACCATCAAAGTCCTCTTCCAAATCAGCCTTGATGTTGCTGTTCCCAGCCTTGTAAGATTCCTTGAGTTCTAGCTTCCTCTAAAGGCCTATGTTCAGGATTGAGATCTACATGCTATTAAACTTTGTTGCTTAAAGTAGCCATTTTCAACTTGTATTTGCCTCACACCTGGTCTGAATTCCTGTCTTCTTTTCTGATGCAAAGTAGCCAATGCTTGTTGTTTCCTCTCTTGTATTTCAATCATAGCAATATTTCTGAGTCTTTGCTGCTCGTCCAACACTGCTGGTGCTTGTTGTCTCTTCTGCTCTCACAATACTGCCAGTGACTGCTCTTGTCTAACATTTCTGACTTTTCTAAGTGAAGGAGCAGGTGAAGGTGGCACTATCCTAGGTATAGGGGGCATCACATCCTTCAGGCAAAACAGTTTCAGGAATAGTTACAACAGGGTGATTTACTGGTCTCAGCATACCTGTCTCCTCTATATACAAAAGCAGGTGGAGGTAGCATCATCCTAGGCATAGAGAAAATTGAGATTTTGTTTATATCACAAGCAATGGTGGATAAATAAGGGTGAGTTTGGTGGAGAAGATCTCCTGCTGATCTGTCATGAAGAGTTGAGAGCCTATGCTGCATGCCAAGCCACTTTATGGGCCAATCTTAAAGATTATTTTTCACTTTCTTAGCATGGTGTGCTAAGAACCTTAAGCAACCTACAGTTACAAATTTTGACTTCAGCACAATAGGCATTGTTATTTTAAGCTGTTTTAGTTTTATAGTTTGCCAAGTGATATGTTTTAAACATTGGAAAATGTTTTTTCTTGTAATTTTTTTTATTGAGACAGACTCTCTCTTCAAACATGTGAAGGTATCAGATGTTCAGCATCATGATCAGGAAGAACATCTGGATCATTTAGCTATGTACATAGTAGCAAATCTATCTTCTGAAATCGAAGAGGGCACCTGAATTATTTATGGGAAGGTGGGAGTACTTAGATCAAGAACAAAGGTAGGATTTCTCTAGCTGTAATGAGGGAGGTAATGCAGTAGAAGAATGAATGTCAGAGGAAAGCATGAAGAAAGTAATGCATTGCTGGGTGAAGTAGCAAAGTAATGCATTAATGCATTATATAGATGGATCAGCACAAGTAATGCATGACCAAGAGTACAGGGAAAGTGTGTGAAGGATGTAATGCATTGCTGGGTAAGGGTGCATTGCTGAGTAAGAGTAATGTGCATGGAATGGTGATGCATTATGCCATTAGTAGAGGGATCAGGAAAAGTGAGTAATGCATTACTTATGGAGGAAGTGCACAAAGTAAGTAATCCATGCAAAGAAACACAGAAAGTAGGACAGTGAGGCATTGCTATGCATGAGTGATGCATTACAGTGATACACTGCTAGACTAGTATTTGCAAGAAGTAATGCATTGATGAATTACTAGGCTGCTAAAATGCCCCTCTTCAATCACAGCTATTATTGCATCACCACATAAGGATACCTGCATCTGGTGGTAAACCAAGACAAGGCACATTCAGAGTGCTCTGCACATGCTTATTAGAAATTGCTTCACACTCACTCAGGCTCAGAGCAGGAAGGTGGCCCAGTTAGAGCTGTTTTGAGCCTGTTTTGGTGTGATCATACTCACCAATGCATACCAACAAGCATGCACACTATTTGTCCTGGGCAAATAGATGAGAGTGGTACTCTGTTCACAGTCATTCACACTCATCAATGTGTACCAACAAGTGCTGGTGCACACCATTTGTCCTGAACAAATAGATGAGAGTACCACTCTGTTAATATTCACTATTCATACCAACTTAGCCCATCCTTCCACTTGATCCTATCTATATCATACTCTGCTCATCCTACTCTTTCTATCTTACCACTCTATCTTGCCTATTGTACTCACATCCTAGCCTCCTCATCTTTTTATTCTACTCTACTTTGCCAATCCTACCAGCCTACTCTGCCAATCCTATCATCCTACCCTGTCAGTCCTACTATTCTATCCTCCTTATTTTACCACTCTACACTGCCACCCTACCACCCTACCCTGCCACCCTGCTATCCTATCCTGCTCATCCTAGATTTCTACCCTGCCAATCCTACTATCCTACCCTGCCAATCCTACCACCCTACCCTGCTTATTCTGCCACCCTACTCTGCCACCCTACTAAAAAACTTTCAACCCTAGTTGCACCCTGGTCCATTTTTCCCCCTGCTAACCCTCTGCTTTTGGAGTGCTAACAAGGTAGATCATAGCATCTTTTCATGCTTGCCCTTCTAAGGGAAATTGTAATTGTGCATACATATGCTGCTATCATGCTTTCTGGCTGTGCTTTAAAATCTGGGAACTATGAGCCTTATCATGGTTACATGCACCAAATGGATTGCAGTTCAATGACTGGATCAGATGGTATTTGAACCTGTTAGCGTATGATACCCTGTCCTACATCGGATACCATGTCATACTTCTATTGCTCTCAACAAACAATAATTCCTGATAACCACTACTTAGCAGTGCTACACAGGTGAGGCAATAATACTAATTGTGTTGTCCATGGAAAATGGACCATGAATGAGAAAAATTGTGATCACTGGATAGTTAAGCTGATGAATTAGACTCACAGAGACAGAAGTATAGATGGCCATGATGAGACCAGAGACCTGTGATCCAACTTCACTCCCTGTATTGGTGGATAATGTGGGCATCAGCACCAAGATGATTAGCTTTGGATCTATTGAACTTTGAAAGATACAAAATTGACATAGACCACACACCTGCAGAACAGCATAGGCTGCGCCAGTCTCCAGAAGAAGGGATAGAATGTGTCCAGAGTGGGAAAGTCGCTGAGATTTACTATTGGCATTTCTCTGTGTGAATATCATATGTGTCCTTATAGTTGCAGTGGCCTCAATCACAGAGGGAAATTCAAGAGAGGGGTAGATGGCGCACCATAGAGTCCAACCAATAAACAATGTCGCAGTGAGGTTTGTAATAAATGACATAGCAATAACCAGGAAGTTGAGCCAGAAGTCTAATTCACCGCCAACATTCGCTGATGAATAGTAAGATGAGAAGACAATGGTGTAGACTTTCCATTATGTCAGTTAGACAAAGAAAAGGGAAGGATATGTCATACCAAGAGTGGACATGAATAGAGTGGCCGAAAGGTACAAGCTCCAACGTCGCCCTTGGAAAATAATCCATGCACGCCAAATAATGAATCCATCATTGAAGACTGGCTATATCAGCGGTTATCATCAAAGTAGATACAGTGCTGCACTTAACAGATGACTAACTGGTAAGAATTGTAGCCAAATTGAGGCTATACTGAGCTTAATGGATGCGTCATTGATGGACTCGACTTTTTTCATCATGGGTATAGTGCCATCTTGAAATCTGAGGAAATTGTAGAGCAGCAATAGTTGTGCCAATAATGCTACAAGAAACGTGACATTTGCGAGAAAGCCGAGAGACACAATAATTGATTGTGATATAGTTAGGGGATTGCACCCTTGCCTCCTGGGCAGACAATGAAGATGAGACACTGGCATAGGATATGCACTGGCGAGTTTGTAATGACCATACTTGATAGAAGAGTATACAGTTATGATGGCCACTGGGGCCCATATTCCTGCAGATCATTCAATGGTGACCTTGGCGAACAAACTTGTGGAGATTGACATACCGAAGAAAAGGAGGTTTATCGGTAGTTCTATAACAGATTCACGGATCAAATTAAATCCCACAGACTGCATCACATGTCTTTCGTGGGGTGTCATGATTGTATAGGATTAATGGAAAGCAGCAGAGTCACTCCGTGAATTGAAGCACAAGGCACTTTTATACATGCGTGATATCCAGATCTATTATTCTAAAATTGTTCATCGAAGTCGTATGTTGATAGTCGTCATGATCGTAGAGTGAATATACCTCTCCACTATCCATATCATTGTTAGTTACTGTTACTAAAAAATGAATAGCGCCATGGACTTTGTGCAAATATCTTCAATTGGTTCATAGCTCAACCATTGCAGTGCCATAGCCCATCCTAACGACAGTCTACAATCCATGATATTCCGTTGCATAGGAAAGATGGAAGAAAAAAGCAGGCGACCAATCATGATCCTGATTAGATAGCATCTTACCTGTAACGCGCGATTTTTAGGAAAGCCTTTAGCTGTGCACGGAATAGTGATGACTACCAGCTGTTTGGAATCCTACAATGGAAGCCCAACAAAAAAGAATTAACATACATACATACCGAGACATTCCACATCCCAATCATCATCCGTCAAGTGATAATCATAGGCCTTGATCAAAACAAGACACTCGTAGCTTGCCTGAATCTAGAAGCAGTAGCAGAATCAGAAGAGAGACGAGAATCGATATAGAATTACACAGCCTTCGAGATCGCCTCGCAACTCTCACAGCACAGAATCGGCTATGCAGATTCTCGCTGAACTTACGGCATCTCGCATTTCCTGTGTAATACCGCTAAGAGTGTGAGTCGGAAAATGACGACCAAGCGTCCAATATAATATGTACGCTTACCCATTATACGCAGGGCTCAGAGGCGAGCCATATCATATGATCTTGTATGTACATCTTACAATAGGAAGCAAGTCAACGAGGATTCATAATTGTTATTCAGACATACCTGAACAGGATATCCTGATCCTGATCAATCATCGTCGCACCGTACCTTATTATAAACACAGGTCGTTGAGGATACTCGTTACGAATTCGAAGCTGGTCGGAATTCTGGAAACGAGATCAGAATCATGAGATATGGTGGGATGTATGGTATGTAAGAGATGTAGAACTACAGCCCTCGAGATCGCTTTGCACTTACAGCATAGACGTCGCTGCATAATAGCTTCCGACAATACAGCTATGAAAATACCTATAGCTCAGTCTCGCCGCCTCAGCCGCTTGAGATATATATTGACGAAAGCACTGACAACATCTTTGATATCTCAAGCTCGTGCTTCCTGTGCAATACGTTAATCGAAGATGGTTACCAAGACCCTAACATGATACATCATACACCACTGTTGATACGCGTGCAGAACACAAGAACAAACCATAAGCCCATTACGATTTCGCGTGTAAGATGTCATCTGGACCTTTGAAGCCTAGTAGTCAACGTCGACAAAGGCATAGCTGTACTGGAGGCCTAGGAGGATAGGAACAGCTCGCGATCGCTGAAGGAATATATAGCTGATGGTAAAACTCTGTAAGGTTTTCAAGGCTCAACGTGAGACATTCGTATTTGAGACCGACCATAATAGTTGGATTGATGTCTTGGATTCTAGATCTACACTCAACGCTCGACATTCGACAGAGTGTCGGCGTAGTCATCGATGTGGTGCATGGACACGCAAGAAATGGTCTGGATTATGTTTGTAGGGCTAGTAAAGTTTCGTGGTGGAATGGAAGTGCCTGTATTCGGGAAACTCACACGGAATTTGTAAAATCAAAAACAAGTTGCTTATTCTTGATATCAGGATACATACACCGACACAACAGGGTCCCGGTCCGCGCCAAGCAATATGGAGATTTAGATTTGATGCCCAACCTACTCAACGTACTCGTGATGTTTCTTATGCCACTTCTCCAAAGAGTACTTCCCGTAATCGTCATATACCTCTTTCAGACCCTCGGGGAGACGGACGTACGCAGGCTTTGAGTTAAGTTTTATTACGGTCTATAATGAATGAATGTCAGAAGGGGTGCCGAGGGAGAAGAGACGAACGAGTTTTTCGGGGACTTTGAGATCAGGAGAGTCGATCGCGGATGCGAAGGGGTGGATGAGTTCGGGCCTGAAACGCAGAGGTATTGGAGGTAAGAGAATCGTGACGGGGATAGGACGCACCACGTCTCGTCGTACAACCAAAGCATACTCGAACACTTGGAGCAAAAGTTTCTTTCAGAGGTTGCGATGTACTCGTCTGAGGTGGCGCGGTTCATGACTGCCTTGTAAACACTGTTGTCAGGGTTAGGGTAGACTCGGAGGAAGTAGGCGTAGGGAGGGACAGAACCTGATATGCTCCTTGCCCTCGACTTTAAGTGTCTTGCTGTATCCGCCGAGGTTGATCGATCCGCCTACGCCGCCGACTTTGCGGCAGATCGAGCAGAGGCAGAGCTGGATCGCGATTGATAACAAACAAGGCCAACTCGACAGTGCATACCTGATAGGGCACGGCTGTGCTGGATTCGACGGTGAATTTGACGGCGCCACAGTGGCAACTTCCTGAAAGTTCGACAGGCATTTTGCTACAATGTGCGTGCAGTGGAAGTCAGAGGAAGAGAAGGGTGGAGAAAGCGCGTCGTGAGATGACGTCTCGTGTGACGTAGTATTAAGAAAAATCATCCTTCCAGAGGCCAGGGAATTTTTGGTGGGTGATGTTGCGGCTCAAGATAGAGCAGGAAGAGCAACGAGAATCGCCATAGACGAGCCCATATTCGAGACTGTAGATAGCGCGAGCTGGTTTCTGCAAGGTGTCGTCAGGGCCGAGATATCCGATTTCCGCTGATATCACGCGTGACCGTGACAAGGGAAATTTCTTCCTTCTTCGTCTCTCTGCCTTCTCTTCAGCCTCTCCTGTGCGAATGGTGAGTGTTCCCTTTCCATGATTTATCTTTCTTTTCAATGATCCCAAAAACTGATTTTAATGAGTACGACTCGTCTTCGGACGGGAATGACCCCACACTTTTTTCTGAGACTCTCCCGACGCCTCTCCGATTTCTCTGTGACTCGATGCTGACTCTGTTCCATTTTTCTAGGATATGGGCTTGGAATAAATCTGAACGTTGTATATAGTCAAATAGAAGAGCCTTCGTCACTCCATCACAACCTGAACTTTACCTGCGTGGATTGTCGTTCTGAGGCCTCTCTCACTGCCGCAACCTGTTTGATGTTCCATTTCTTCCGCTTGAGATGATCCAGGACCGAGCGTGCATTATGAACACTCAAGATTCTCATCCGTGCAGATTTGACTCGACTCTACGTTTTGCCGCACCCCCCATCTACCCGGGCTCCAGATCAAGCTTTAAGCCGAAGGCAACTGATAGTCGATTCAGAGCTCAATGTTCGTCTTTTTTCCGGTCATCATCCCCTCCCGTCACTAGCGGCCCCGCCTGTTTACCCGCACACCGTCATCAAAGCTTGGGTCTCAGCAACTAGCCCATACATCCTTTCGAGATGCTGATCCGCGCGTGCTCTCCCTCTATGCCCCATGCCATGCATGTATATAAGGAAGCGAGCCGATCATGGATCGGACCAGACTGATAATAGTGCGTGCGTCGTCTCCCGTCCAGATCCTGGACAGCGACAGCGCTCGATTCTAGGGTTCGTATGTACATCTTAGCCTACAAACTCATCACTTTTATTTTATCGCCAGGATCCGAGCTATCGGCATGATGGCCCGGTACCAAGTATTAGGTATTTTTTGTCGTATTCTTGGTGCGGTGTCGCCTTAAGCCGAACTCATCGATTTCTTACATTCGCAGGTTGTCTTATTTATCGTTGGTCAGGGTACCAGAGGAGAACGGAGGCGCGCTCCACGTATCACAGAAGGTCACGGGCGTTTGCTTTCTAGTGAGAGGGTGTTCATGATCATGATTATGTATCGCTAGCGCAAGCACTCTAGGGGCCAAAGTGTTCGACCTTCTCATTTTCTATCCTCAGACGTCACCCAACCTCAACGCAGTCCGCCTAGCTTTTCTTCTGAAAGTCGTTTTACTCCCCTGCCCGAACTTTAAAGGGCTAAGAATATACAAAAGGACGATGCAAGAAAAGCGTATACCGACTCCCAAACGACGTACCTCTAAGGGAGGGATAATGCTCTTTGTGGTACCATCCATGGCTCGAGAACGATGATACGATGTTGGATTTATAGCTGGTCTCGGATGGAGCATCGTGGCCACTGAATGTCGTCGGGGTGACTGAATAGTCATCCGACTGCGCGTTCCATTTCATTGCTCTATATAAGCTTCAGTATAAACAGCGATCACGAAGGACATCAAACGACGATGAGAAACTCACCGGCTCCCTTGGCGCTTCCCCTTGCCATGCGTGGGAACGGCGTCTGTGTCGGGAAGAGAGGGAGGACGGGAAAAGGAGAAAGAACGCATAGTCAATGGTCTCTCATCCGGCCTTGACAACAGTGAGCTCGCTTCTGGCTTTGTGATCGCGTTCGTGACGTTCGCAAACGCTGGTAAGAAAGGGTACCTTGGTAACAACGAGCACTTTCACGTTCGCATTCACGTTTCTAATGTTCCCTCTTACGTAGATCCTATCTGTGTTCTTTTATCGCGCCCTGATTCATACATTAGCTGGCCACAATCCGCGATTATATATATCTACGTCGGTCAACAAGAATTCACCCCGATCAAGCCTCAAATCTTCGTCCTGTCTTTGCTGGCCTGGACCAATCAGTACTCAGGGACATTCTCATGATTTTCCTACAGACCTTTAGCCAGGAAGAAGAGACTGTTTGAATACTGTGTCCATACCTTTTGATCTTTCAAGTTCGTCACACCACCACCGCCCCCCTCCTTCGATTTCTCACAGTTGGGACCCGTGTTCTCTGCGTGAAGAGCAATGTCCTTTTCGACCTGGCATGCGTAATCAGTTTTCGCGAACGGTATATCAAAAGAAACATTGATGCTCACAAGTTTGTCGTCCTTCACACTCGCCGTGAGGTCTGTTCTCTCTTCTGTGTTCGTTGAAGACATCATCTGGTTGAGTTGTTCGAGGACACGGGAGTTGCTTGTAACGGGGAGGAGGCGACAAAAGGAGAACATGATGGATATGCTCTTAGGGGACATGGGGGCCTATATCTACGCCAGCGGGCTGAGCCGTCGTCAGATCGAAGCAAAAGTATTCGATTTCCGCGAGTATCCCCAACGCAATGTAATGAGATTGCCGCAGGGAACGTGCTCTGTTTAATCTGGGAGCGCTAGAGCTTAAATGAAAAGGAAACCCCACGCGGCGGGAAATCAAGGGAGAATCTCCACGACACGACTGGAGAGGTCCCCTCCGTATGTCGCGCAGCCCCTGCGAAAGAAAGACAAAACGTAAATCATCACGTCACCGTACCATTGAATTGGCACGCTTACTAACGAAGGAAAGAACGATAGTCACAGGAACACAGACTTTGAATCTGACGATGCATTTCAGGTTGTCGTTTGCAACGAAGAATCCAAGGTGTACTACGAACCATGCCTATCTGACGTCAATTGTCGCCCATCAAGATACTTTAGATAGCTGAGCCAAGTTCCTGGAAACATGATGTCACGAGCGGCCTCCATATCTTGGAAGCATCTCCCTGCCTTATTCTAGACCAATTGTGGCTGGAACTCAGCCTCAGTCGGCAAAGGGCCACCAAACTTGCCGAGGGATCGAGAATAATCTCTTGCATCTGACGAGTCATATTTTGTCGATCAGACTACCCAACATACAACCAATATCGTTTTCTTTCACAGCTACCGTCTTTTGGTAACTCACACCTCCGTCGTAGCACCGAGGTGCCAGCCGAACGATCCATGTTTGCGGATACAAGCTTCCTTTGCCTCCCTGGGCTACCTCACAATCGAGGTAAAGTTTTGCTACGAGTATCTTATAAGATGTTCGTTATTTTCAGCTTCGCCAGATGGGACCACGAAACCTCTGGCCTCATGAATCTGTGCGATACAGATTTCGTCGAGCCAGAGTCCATCCAAGACGAACCTGTCACCCTCTTAAATGCCGAGGAATTGATTGTTGGGTCGAGCAATGTATTCGGCATGATGAGTTGAGCGCATTTTGCTAATCAATAACTCAATAGGTGTCATGGAAAAATGGAGGATATATCCTCAAACCTGAATATCACCTGGATACTCCCTTCGACATAATGCACTGGTCATCCAGGTATGTATACCCCATCGTTTCGCGTCGTTGACTGATCGCAATATTGACTTTGAACTCCCTTGTAAGCGGTATTCATATTCCTCGATCGGCCGCAAACATAGCTGTTGGAGATCTAATGCGAAGACGATATATCGCGACGGTCACACATCCTGTTAGCAAGGAAAAGACGGTCAGGTCTAGAGGTCCGAGCAGTTGGCAACACGAGCTGAGCGCAGTTTACAACACGTCATTCTGCTTTTCAACCGATTACTCCCGATATGTCATGGAGAATATACGTGTCTATCCTGAATCTCACCTGAGTGTTCCTTTCAGCAGCTTGCGCTTGTCATCCGTACGTAAATCCCTCTATTTTCCCTCGTTGATCAATATCTTTTTTGAACTCCCTCCTCTGAATGCATTCCCGATACAACGGTGTCCATATTCCTCGATCTGCCACCTGAAGACCTTACGCAAAGACATCATATCGCCACAGTAGCACTCCCTACTATCCACCAATAGAAGTGCAGGTAGACCGGTCTAAGTAGTCGGCATTCACCAGTTGGGCACGATGATTTCTACCCATACGCCATTCTATTAATCAGCCTCTCGTGATCTGCCGATTTTGATGGGAGAACATACCTTGGATCCTGAATCTCACCTGGCCTGGATGTTCCGTTCGAGATTTTGCTCTTGTCGCGGTATGTATACCCTTCCGTCTCACCTCGTCGACCCAAGTTAAGATTGACTTTGAACTTCCTCCTTTTCTGAAGGTATTACCAGTACTCGACGTGATCATATAACTGACAACCGCTGAAGATCTAACCGCGAATATACCATGTTGCCATGCAACCTGTTATGCGCCTGATTTACCTGTATTCCCATTGACGAACATGAGGTCTGACGGAGATCCACAATAGACATCACTGCGAAAACTCTTTGTTGCCTCCTAGATCAACCATTTCTGCACTTTATCATTGATCAATCGCGATAAAGTTCAGGTGGGACAACATCCAACAAACCAGACCATAATTTTGTATTAGTTAGGAGATGTACTGCTAATTAGTGATCAGATATATTCCAGCTATAGGTCGAATAGGAATGATGATGTCTGTCGACCGGCAACACAGCCTGTGGCCATCGTTATCTGGTTTCATAAAGCCGCGATGCACACTCGCAACTTGGTCGCGCAGGGCGTGTGTCGTGTCGACACGACCCACAAACTACATTACTGCTCATTTGAGTGAAAATTACGACATACATGAAGGCATTAGGTGCTTACTTGGATATCTATATAATGATCTATACCATCTCCTGTGCCCTCTCTCGACCGATGAAGCTATCTTTGTCGGTGTCGCTCGAACTCATGTCCCACTCGGATGGCAAGGACTTTGAACACTTGGGGAGGCTTCTTATGGAGCCCAAGCGCCTTTTGAGACTGCAGGTGCAACCTAACCAGGAAATACTTAACGGTGGTACATCCACAGAGAAGACAGTGAACAGACCACGGAGTATGGACTATCAGAAGAGTGGCAAAGGTGTTAGCCAGGAATGACGAGGCTAACAAAACGTTCAGCATAATGTTGATGAGGCTCAGAAGTAGATTCTCTGCTATGAACCATGAGGTCACATGACTAATCGAAGAGGTGGTTTAAGGTGGTGATATGTCTGAGAACATATTTTACTTTTGGACCTAAGGAATCTGACCAGATCCTGGACCTGGAGGGCTGGAACAATGAGATGCAGGATAACGGCCATTATTCCATCCCTTGCATAGTAGGAAAAGAAGAATACAGAGCTGTAGAATAGAGTTATTAGTGAATAGAATTAGTGGACAAAGTTTGCTCACTGCAGATGATGATGCATGCAAGTCCACGAAAACGATGTTCATGGACCGCAGTGATGACATGGCAGGCATCGGTGCCTCCCACAGTCGAACAACAGGTTAAGGTATGATTTTGAGCAGCCGGGGTCTATTTCCAATTGAGAGTGAGTACAGTGCTTAAGTTATGCAAGGGAAAAACAAGGAATGGGGGACATACGGGACATGGATATGCTTTACGACTCCGTCGTCGTGTTGCAGTGAGCTGTACACCAGTGAGGTCAGTCTTGCTCCTCCACTTCCTACGACGGCTCTGGCCATTCTCATGTTCACATGGTGCTGAACCCAAGTTCAAACCCAACAAAGACGAGCCCGCGTCGTGCTTTGTCGGCGATCGCGGACTTGGTACTCGATCTGCGATGGGATTTCATCGAGAGAACGAAGTAGCAGGAAATGTGTACACACCTATACACCATGTAATATGGGACTGTTATGCCACTGTTTGTGGCCAATTCAAATGTCCAGGGATGACTTTCTTTCTGCAGAATCTTGTTGGTTGACGAGACGTAGTCGTTAGCAGCACCAAATTTCGACTCGGAATGGCTGGACCAGATATCCAGCTTATCAATCGAGCTCTCTTTCCTATTCTGAGGATTTTTGTTAGTGGAAGCTTCGCTGAGAAGCCTTGTGCAAGCTTTACCCTTCTCATGGTGCAACCATGCTGGAAAACCGTACAAAAGTCTCGTCCTCCGCTTTCGCAATGGGCAAGATTGTACTTGTGCAGAGAATAAATACCCCTCGCAACGTAGGCATATCCGTGGATGACGCCTGCACGAATCTCGACGATAGGATGATAAAAGGTTGACATTTTTTTAAGTAGACGGCCGAACAGGGACCGCAGAGAGTTCGACCACGAAGACGATGTATTCGAGAGTGGAGTGTGAACGGCATGTCGTTAGTCAATCACATATAAGTCAATACCGTGTAAGTTCCATTTCCTTCTTCGTAAACTGTTGAGTTGATCTGTATTGCAGGTGACGATAGTTCCACGCGCTTTTGAGAAACAGTAGTCATGTATAGCTAACATCCTGTGACGTGTGATAAAATAAGTAGTAGGGTATGTATTGTATTCGGTCGGTCTGTTCTCACAAGCAAACGTTCAACATAAACGATGTAGTGAATTTGGAAGGTAGCGTCTCTTCTAAGCCCACATTCTAAAAGGTTGACATTTTTTTAAGTAGACGGCCGAACAGGGACCGCAGAGACGGGAGTATGTTCGACCACGAAGACGATGTATTCGAGAGTGGAGTGTGAACGGCATGTCGTTAGTCAATCACATATAAGTCAATACCGTGTAAGTTCCATTTCCTTCTTCGTAAACTGTTGAGTTGATCTGTATTGCAGGTGACGATAGTTCCACGCGCTTTTGAGAAACAGTTGTCATGTATAGCTAACATCCTGTGACATGTGATAAAATAAGTAGTAGGGTATGTATTGTATTCGGTCGGTCTGTTCTCACAAGCAAACGTTCAACATAAACGATGTAGTGAATTTGGAAGGTAGCGTCTCTTCTAAGCCCACATTCTCCGTTCCTTCGCGCATCACTACGCTATCTAGCATCTCACGGGCCATTTCTTGGACGCCTCGTCAACACCAACGTCGATGCGCACGCACTCCACGGGCAGTAGGGTGCCGGTCCAACACTCCAGTTCGCGTGTACGAGGACTTTGCGTTCGAACGAGAGGCTCCGAGGCGAAGGTACGCTCGTACCCCCGGAAAGATGGAAAGCGGGCTTTACGAGGGGTAAAAGTATTCCTGGTCCTAGGAGATAAGTCGAGAAGAGGGTGGTGAACATGGGGGCGTTATCGTTAACGGCTGGAAAGCATTCGAACTAGGAGGGTGGCTCGGATGGGCATCGGCGAGGGTTAGAAAGTCTTTCTTTGTCGGTGTACGTGGCTCAAGCCATCGAAGATTGCCTCGAAAAGAATCTGAACAAGCGTGAGCAAAGATGGTGATTGAGCAGTGAACAGAACACTACATCGCGAACTAGGTTTCGAATAACATTGATCTAGGATGCACCGGCAGGGCTGTACGGCATGCGCAGTCGTGGCGACTGGTGAAGGTTGATAGGATGGCGTAGAGATATGACCGAGAAGTCGCGGCTGGGAAGAAGTCGACTCCGCGGGGACTTATTCGGTCGTGGAGCGAGGGAAAAGGAAATGGACAGCTGCAGAATAGGGTAAGTCACGAATAAAATTAGTAGAAACTGTCTACTCACGGGGGATGGTGGTGCACGCAAGTCCACGAACAACGCCCACGCATCAGCTACCGACCCCTGCGAGCAGGTCCGCCTTGACACAAAGGTCGCGCAACTGGTGTGAGAGGAAGTACGGTATTCGCTCAAACCCTGTACAACCTGAAGGCCGGCCAAGCGGCGGCGCGCACAAAAGTGCACGACCGCCGAGGACACGGTGTGATTGCGTGCGCAACCACACCGGAAGCCACAGTGAGGCGAACCTCGGTGTAGCTTTGAGCACTAGCGTTCACACCCGGGTGGTCGGCGTCATTACTCGGACCACCCACAGCTCTGCCGAGCACCACGGGGTCCTGCCAAAATTGCCAGTGTCGTGAGAGGACTTCAAGAACGCCGTGCACTAGCGTGCACTAGCGTTCACGCGAGCTGCAGTGACGAAGTGAAAGTCGCAGGGGCCTCCCGCAGTCGAACGATCTCGAGGGGAGGGCTTTGGGATGTGGCGGGTGGGGATGTGTAGGGGCCGGTGGCGGGGTGAGTAAGGTGGTGACAGGTCGTCGTCGTGACATGGACTCGCGAGCCTCCGCGGGAAAAGACGGGGTGTGGAAGCAGAGGAAGGGGCAAATGAAGAGCTTTAGAATAGATTAAATAGTAAATCGAATTAGTAGAAAAAATATACTTACCGTGGATGATATGTCTACTGTCGTGCACGCGAGTCCACGAACGTCGTATTCGTGGGCCCGCGGTGATAATGTGGCAGTCGTTTCAGCCTACAGCAGTCAATGGGAGGCGAGGGAACGGCTTCAGAAGGCGACAGGAGCGCCTAGAGACGCGTGGACAGGTGAGGGTGTGATGATGGAGGTGCGGAGATTCGTGCTCGTGTTCGGTCAGTCGTGACAATGCGGAACGGTTACTGTGGCTACAGAACGTATATAAAATGTCACTACATGCAATAGAACATGGAATAGTGGACATACCTCGCGGGTATCCCGCTGCTCGGGTCTCCCAGCGCCCCTCAGGCTCCAAATGACCTCCATCGGGGCGTACAAGCGTCGTCCGGCGTCGTGGCGGCAAAGTGGCAGCAGGCACACACTCCTCCACAGAAATTGCCTACCTTGGGTACAGAACCCACCCGAACGAGACGTGGAGGGAAGGAGGTATGGCGAGGTTGAAATGACGTGATCATCTGATGTAGATAAGATTCATGATAAGATGAACGAGGCAATCGAGAAAAAAATAGAATGTACATATGATATAATACAGAGATAGTAATCGTAAACTGCCTCGTCCGGCGCAATGTCTCGTTGTAAACGGTTCATCCTCGCTTTCGCTCACGCTCCTCTCGATACCTGCTGGCCTCGCCTTCGTTCTTGCATCTTCGACAAAAGTACCTCTCGCCGTCTGCCCGTCTAACGGAACCGCTGACGAGCGTGCTGAGGCTCGTTTCCGTCTCGCCATCGAGCACACCAAGCGAACCATCTCTGCCTCCCCTGGTACTGCCACCTGCTCCGTCGAGTCGCTCAAAGACGGTATAGACTACACTGGCTCCATCAAGACCTCGTCGTGCGCTCCGTCTACACCGCCGTCGCCAACGCTGTATCTGACCTACTCCAGAGTGCTCAAGTCGACCCCCACCACGTCGACGAGATTGTATACGTCGAAGGCTCCGCCTCCCTACCCGGGCTGGACGAGACGCTCAAAAGCACCGTCGGCTTCCACGAGGAGATCGAGACACCCTTTGCTCGTGGAACTGTCGTGGGCGGTGGCGTTGGAGATCCGACGACAGTTCTAGCCCGCGGATGTGCGGTGCAGGGTGCGCTGCTGGTATCGATTCCGAACGACGAGCAACACCAGGAGCTCCGGGCGGCGTACGAGCGCGGGTCGAAGAGCAATCAGGTGCAAGCGACGAGCCAAACGGTAGGTGTGCTCCTCCCTAGTGGGGAGGACACGGAGCTCACGTGTGGATACCCGTTGTACACAAGGAGACTGCGCTGCCTGCGCGGAGGGTCGTGCGTTTCGACGTGGAGCTTGCGGCGGAGGGCGAGAAGAAGCTTGTGTTTGAAGTGTGGGAGGTGGCGGAGTCGATCCGGGTTGAGAAGGTCGCGCCGCCGGCGATAGAGGCGGATGAAGAAGATGAGGAAGAGGAAGAGCCGGAGGAGCTTGAGGTCAAGCACCGCGTGGTGAAGAAGGCGTTCCTTGGTGCGATTCAGGCGGAGGCTCTACTTGGCATTCAGACCAAGGGAAGGAGCAAAGATGCTGGGAAGTGGTTTACCGCCATAGAGGTTCAGTTCGTGATCGACGTGAGCGGCGCTCTGAGTGTGGATATTAAGTAGATTGGCGAAGGTGGTGCCACAGGCAGTCTCAGAGTTCCTAGCTCGTGATTTACTCTCTGTATGTCATTTGGTTTTTCATATAGACTCTTATCTTTCAATTATTGCATTTTGCAAGACCCTCCTCCCTACGTCGAAGATTCGTTTGTATGAGCTACCAAATGACAACAACATCTTGGTGATCTATCGATTTTGTTGCTGGTCTACCTTCATAGAAAGGATGCATTCCAACGCCCAATCCAATGTCTTCACGGGTCTAGAAGGTGAGTCACAGGTCCCTCAAACTTCCAACGCCGCCTCCTCGCCTCATGGATAGCACTTCCACATGCTTTTGTCCGATCTCTCCCTACCATCCCCGTGTTCCGTGAGGGTCTGATCCGTTTTAATTCGCGATAGTGGCCGAGTCACTGGTTAGCATTGCATTCCGACAAGAAAGGCATGCATGCATCAATCCCTACTGCACACTTGTCGGCGCCTAAGCCATCTTCAAGCTGCCCCTAAGCCAATCCAGCAGCGAGTGGTAACAAGTAACTCGTTTGGGGCAGAGACGATTATCATCAAATGGCAATTAGTCGACTTCGACTTCTCTGAAGGGTTAGCAGTGAGTAAAACCACTAGAGGTTATCGCACATAAAAAGGTAATAAAAACGGCTATATCTTGTGCTGTTTACGAGCGAGAGGGGATCTAGAAGAACCTAGAGCTTACTTGCCAAATTCCGACCGCTAAAAATCCCCATCCTCCGTGGACGAATGGCATTCGCTGTACGACGCGATGAGGCGGGTGCCCGTTGACCAAGCCTTGCACTGCATGCTGTGCGGTACTCATTGACCGTATTTTCGCACAAGGCGGAACGTGCGTACGAAGACGTATGGTGGTACCTGGATTCCATGTCAAGTTTAATAAGCTGAACCGCCGCTATCATCGTGATCGATAGAGACTTTTGTATTTGACCAGGGGTTTATCATCCTTACAAACATGGCCCTCAGGTTTGACGCGTCTATGTATGTATATTCTGAATTCATAGGAGGTGTGTGTTAACCCGTGCTGTCGGCCCACAGGAACCACGGTCGGTCATTAATGTCGTCCGATCAACCGCTTGCGGAACAAGGAACGCGCAGAAGCGCGCTTTGGGAAAAAAACGTGGCGGGGAGCTAGAAGGTCGGGTTAGACAGGTTCTGCTTCGGGCCTTGCCCAGCCGTGGACACGGTTGTTCGACCTTCCTTCTTCAGCCCCATTCGCTTGATAGGTGAATTTGGGTTTGGGCGGGCACTTGCATAAATGACAATTAGACTTGACTGCACAAGGTCGTGAAAACGACGTCAGAATAGGTTAACAATGGGCACATAGAGTTTGACTTTTGGAATGTAATGGCGCTGGGAAGGACACACGAGGTTCTTTCGCAAACAGCCGGATCGGCGGGATACCTACGAACCCGCGTGGTCCCGGAGACATAGGACCGCCTCCTCGGCGCGAAATCACTAGGTCGATTGTACTTCCCAGCTCAAGTGCCACCTGCGAACCCTAGATCCAACCCGGCTTGATTCAGACATATTGATGATTGATGGGTTTTCCATATTGAGAAGTGGCCTGGTCGTCCCTAGAACTTGGATGTGGAGGTCGAGAATAGCTGACGAACGAGGATATATATGTACGACATGAGACAAGGGTTGACCCATGATGGATGGACGCCTGTCGTGGGTGACGGTGTTGCTTGTTCATCAAGGTTTCCTTTCAAAGGATTGACCTTGATTGCTTGAGCGTATTGACAGATGGGTGTATAAGAAAAATGTACACAGAACCAAGGTAGAACCGGTGTATGGAGTGCTATTTTCGATAATACAAGGAAGAGACGATACTGCGCGTGGGTGAGGCAGGGGTCATTTGACGATTTAAGAGGCGTTCTTGTCGAACCTTTGCATGACATATGTCGACGCTGAATTGTGTAACTGATTGTGCTTGCATTCTAGAACAAGGAAACGAAACATCCTTGTCTGCAGAGTGAAAGGGCGGTTCAGATCCTCTAGTAAATGCTTCGAAAAAAACAGCCCGCCAGCAGTAATTGCGAGCTTGAAAAAAAGAGCATGGCAGCTTGAGCGCCCAGGGGCGCTTGAACGGTGCATAAGAAGCAAGGGTGATCGAAATGCAAGGCACATAATCCGTCAAGCCGGCACAAATGATCGCGGCTGACATGATCACGAAACACTCAAATTAGACGTTGACGAAAAAAAAAAAAAAATCGAGGGTGGGGTGTCCACCGTCAAAGAGCAAGCCGACTTGAAGTAGGTAGGGGCCCAGCGCACGGAGGGAGGAACGATAATTGCCATTGCAAGTCTTCTAAAATCACGCGTTCTGGCGAAGTGGGCAAATAAGATTACTTTAAAAAAAACGCGAGGGGTGTTCTTTTACTTCAGGGTACTTCTTAGCACCGATCAGCGGGACGATGGAGTGTACATACACGAAACCGACACGCCAACACTCTCCGTCTTGTGCGTACCTAGCCTGCGAGCACAGCGCACGTCAAATCTGTAGATTGCGCAAAGGATCAGCCCAAAACCCCAAGGGAAGCGTATGTACCTCGGACTCGGAGTGGACGGCGAGTATAAGTACAAGAAGAGGGTGATTCCCAGGAGCCAAAAAAGCCAGCGAACCATGCACTCGGCCTTTACACGTCTCCTCCCACTCGCGCTCCTCGCCGTCTCTCGCTGTGCAAGCGGTACGCGCTTCTCTCCTGTCCCTAGAGTTTAACAAACATTCCCCACAGCCGCAACGACGCTGTACGTCCCGCCCGCGCAGCGCGGCGTCCCAGGCGCGCCTAGCGTCTCCCCGCCAAACGTGACGACGGACACGCAGAGCATCGCGGACACCGCGAGCGTCGTCGACCAAAAGTCCGGCGCGGGCACGAGCGCCAAGCCGGATTTGCCTGTCGCGAACACGAGCGTGACTGCTGTTGACGGGCAGGTGTTGTCGAGCCCGAATACCACCGCGGCTTCGACGGTGTCGGCGCGCGCTGAGAAGAGGACGACGACGGGGTATTCACAGGTGTTTGCGGGGACGGGCTTGCGTTCGACGGATCGCGATGCGTCGGTGGAGGGCACGGCGTATCTTACGTATACGCTAGTGAGCAATGCGACGTATAGCGTTGATGATTGTCTTGCGTTCTGCGATCGTGTGCCAGGATGTGGTGCGTTTCCTTTGCTTTCCTCTGCTTTCCCAGCCACGCTGATGGACGGACGACTCAGTCTTTGTGAACCTCTATTATGAATTCAATAACCCCCTGCTTGACTTTGTGTTCAGCGAGCACTCGAACCTCAAGTGCGCAGCGTACGGCGATGTGCACAGCGCGGCGGAAAAGACCAACTTTGGCGGACAGCAGCTCGAGGCGGCGCCTGCAGGGCTGTCGTACATCCAGCAGTCGAGCGGGTGGGCAGCTGATGCACTGGCGGATCCAAAGATGCCTGATGGGTACGAGCTCGTGTTTGGACCGACGGACGGGGCGAATAATGCACCTGGGGTACGCGTCGTGTCTTCTTCAAAGAGTGGAACTGACACGTGTGGTCCTACGTAGTACATGGGCTTTGCGTTCATCGACAAGTACGACGTTGGAGCTTGCGCGGCGCTGTGCAACACGCGTGACGCTGACCCTGCAGGCGGAGCATGCCAGTATTTCAACATCTGGCGCGCGCTCGTCAACGGCGTTCCGACGACCTACACCTGTGCATTCGTAAGTTCCCTCCCCCCTGGTTTCTCTCAAACTCCCACTCACATCTCTGGCCAGTACTACCTTGTCGCGGACGAGTCCACGGCAGTCAACTATGGGCAAGGGTCCCTCAAAGTGACCTACTCGCGTGGGTACAGGCGCGCCTCGCTCGCGCTCGACGGGGGATTCGAGTCGTATAGTTGCACATCCAGCGGCAGCAGCGCGCCGGGGGACTTTTGCTTCTCGGCCTCGTCAAACACGTGGGTCGGGACCTCGCCCATGGGGGGGTCGCTCGATGCGTCGATCTTTCACTACGGGCCGTACTCGCGCACGGGGTCGAGCGTCGCGCTGCTGGGCTCTGCGAGCGGGGTGGACATGCTGAGTGGGACATTGAGCCCGCAGGCGCCGTTGGGTACGGTGGCCGGGAAAAAGTACGTGGTGACATTCTTTGCGAATACGCTGTATGCGGGAGCCGAGGCGGAGAAGACGGCGTGGGTGGATGTGCTGTGGAACGGCAAGGTGGTGAGGAGCATGAGTCTGGGGTATGCGGATTGGACGTACTATGAGACGACGGTCGTTGCGGCGGGCAGTGATAAACTCGCGCTGCATGGTGGATCGGCCCCAGCGTGGATTTTCATTGACGATGTCTATATCTTTGCGCTGTGATGAAAAAAAAAAAAGTCTTTGACTTGCTCTGTCGGATAGCTTTTTTCGTAATATATCTTGTTTTTATTGATAGTGTAGCCTGTAGCGCGTTCGAAATCTATTTGTTTGTGGACAAGAACCTACCGAGAATGTCGTCGTTTGAGCCAACGCTTCCTCGACGAGATTACGCGTGATGACCAAACTCGGCTAAACAGTTGTCACAGCCGGGTCTCACAGCGACCACGACGGTTGATCACTGCCATCCACGTCTTACAGCGCCCTCTCCGTCTTGACACGCAGAATTCAAAGCAGCGGAGGGCTACTGTCTACACAAGGGTACGCTTCCCATTCCATTCATCTTTGTTTTCCTTTCCACGGCCGCGCCGGTCCGACTGAAATATATATCAATCAGCAGCAGCTCGTCTCCAGCTCGGACGTTGTTGTAAATCGCTCGGTCGTAGGTGAGCTCTACGAGCCATTGAAGAGGCGCTGTGGGCACTGACGGATGCCGCGATCTTGCATTAGAGGCTCGTGACGAGTGCCCGGATCTACTACGCCACTGACTCTGCGGATTAGGCGATTAGTGACCCAGTGCTGCCTACATCATAACGATGAATAATAAAAATCAAACCCCGAGTCCTGTCCCCTCGTCGAAGCTGCCCAAATTCCTGCGCACCTCGACCTCGAATCGCGCGGAAACAAGCACGACAAGCGTCGGATCGACAAACGACGACGCCTCGTCCAAATCCCGCAAATCGCGATTCCTCCCCCGCCGCTCAGCCGACGTCGCCCCACCGCCAGACAACGAACCGCCCATCATCGTTGAGCCAGTAGCCATTCCCCGCCCCCGCCGCACCCTCAGCCCGAGCCCGAGCCCGAGCCCGAGCTCCCCCTCCACATCTCCCCAACGCCTCTCCCTCTACGCCTCCACGTCCGGCACGTCCTCTTCCCGCCTCACAGACCTCCCCACCCGTCTCTCAGGCTGGTTCTCCCACACTTTCAGCACCAGCACAACCGACCTCTCCCTCCCCTCTCTCCTCGCCTCCACTTCCTCTGCGTCCTTTACGCCAAGAGACGTGTCCCCTGGGACGTCCCCGAAACGCAGCGTCGGCGCTAGTGCTCTCCTTGCTGCTGCCAAACATGGCAAGGGTCATCTTGACAAGGCGATGCGGTATCTTTTGGATAGCGACGCCATGCCAGACAGGTGCATCGATCCAATATGGATTCTTGGCGTCAAGCATCCAGGCTGGGAGCCTCCTCCTCCGCCCTCTCTTGCCCCGTCGTCTTCGACAAAATCGCTCCGTTCGTCCGTCTCGTCCACCTCGGACCAGGGGAGCCACGCGAAACCAGGCGTCGTCCAGTGGCCACCTGTTTTTTACGCCGATTTCACGTCCCGCGTATGGTTGACCTATCGTTCGCATTTCACCCCCATCAGGGACGTGAGGCTCGGTGATTTGGACCCCATCGGCCTTGATTGTGGGAGTTTGGTGTCCGTCTCTGCGTCGGGATCAAAGACGAATGCGAACACGAGGGAACGGAAGGACAAGGAGAAGGAGAGAGGTGGGGATAAGGATAAAGACAGAGAGGAAGGAAGTAGCAGCCCCGTGATAGGTAGACGCCCGTGGGCGTGGGCCAGCGGCGCTGGCGGGAGCGTCGAAAAGGGGTGGACGAGTGATGCGGGATGGGGGTGCATGTTGAGGACTGGACAGAGTCTTCTCGCCAACGCGTTGATCCATCTGCATCTCGGCCGGGGTGAGTTTCTCTCTTCTTAATGACCGACTAAATTTATACATACGCTCTATCAGACTGGCGCCGACCTCCACACCCGATACCAACGGCCGACTATGCGACGTACGTGCAGATTTTAACCTGGTTCCTCGATACGCCCGAGGCGCCGTTTAGTGTGCATCGCATGGCGTTGGCTGGCAAGGAGTTGGGTAAGGATGTCGGGCAGTGGTTTGGCCCGAGCACGGCAGCGGGCGCCATCAAGTGAGTTCTTACCTTTGGTCTTTGAACGCTGGGCTA